>JARQOC010000006.1:35958807-36011207 GCA_033576535.1 Allobates femoralis
CAGTTTGGCCTCCCGTTCCTCTCTGTTCATGAACTCTACGGCCCGTTCCGCACTCCAGCTGCGAACCACCCACTCCATCACTTCAGTCAGGTTGTTTCGCAGCTCTCTGAAGGCGTCCCTCCTGTAGTCTGCATCTCCCTCATTGTTCAAGATGGAGACCGGTCCTGGACCTCTGCGGGCAGCACGGGCCTGCTGCTCCACCTTCTCTCATCAGATCTGCCCAACGGGTTGCCGCCATTGCACCTGGTATGTGGATCTTTTCTTGCACCCTTCTCTTTCAGTTGCAGTTTTGTTGACCTTTAGCGGTTCCGCTGGGACCACTTCCTTTGGCCCCTTGGTTGATTAATGGTCATTGGGGCGGGCAAACAGTTTCGCGTCTCTGGCTAGGCTCTCCCATGGCAAGGGGCTGAGGCACATCCCTAGGCAAGCACATTGTCCTTCTACATGGTTAAACCGCCATCTTAGGATTCCTGGTAAAATGGCGGGAACCTGCTCTCCGAGCCTTGTTTAAGGACTGTGACTTGTGAAAGTTCTCTTTAAGCCAAGTTTTAAAGTACATAAAGGCACACAGTACCCGTTAAATACGGGTTGGTTCGAATCCTGTTCATAGATGCCAGGGAAAGCTGTGCTGCCCCAGGGTATTTGGGGCACTCAGGTATCTGGGCCCTTGCTGAGGTTGGGATGTGGATGTCACTGGTGGCCTGCCCAGACCCATGCTCTGGGGGCTATGCTTTTACAAAGGGGTAGTATAAATGGGAATAAAGAGTTCATGATTCCACCTGCAGATTCTAGTGACTATACACCAGCGCCGCCTCAGTCCTCCGGAGGGCGATGGTATGGCAGCCTGGATGGAACAGCTCCCTGCAAGTGGAGGTGGGCCTCCGGGGCAGGAGTGCACCGATGATGGGGATGCAGTCTGTAGAAGTAAATTATTAGTAGTGCAGTATTAGGACAAACACCCGGAGACTCTGTCACCCTACCCGGGTACTTTACTGGAACAGTTCTGGTGGCAATAAAGTTCACAGTGGAAAACAGTCTTTACGTGAGGTAGCCGGCTGGGTAGTCACGTCAGGTTGCAAGATCTCTCGGAGACTCCCGTGGTATGCCTTCTCTTGACTATCCCAGGTCCTGCTGCTGATTCCTGTCCTTGCACTACCCCCTTACTACAAGGCCCGTTGGGGTGCTGCTGAGTTCTCGTGCTACCCAGCTCTTAAGAAGGAGGGCTCAACCTTTAGTGGGCGATCCTGGTGTGGCGATGCTGTATGGACAGGGTGTGGGGGCCGGTAGACTGACTTGCGACGGGCGGTGTTGGTGGCTCAGGGGCTAGATTCCCTGCACCGCATCCTCGGAGCCGGCACTCCGTTGGGTGGACCAGGGCTCCCCCCAGAGTATGGGTGCTCCGGTATGGGGAATCCCTCTCTCTTTTCCTGGGCTGCCTCTTCTCTAGACCCCCTGCCTCGGAGACCCCTTTTCTCTTCTCAGGGCTCCCTTTCTTCTTCTCTCCTCAGGGCAAACTAAAACTCCCCGTTTTTCTACCTCCCTCCTACCCTAACTCTCCCCCCAGGGACTGGGCTTCAACCATTTGCCTAGGCTCGAGTGTGGGAGTGCCGGGGTGGGAGCCTCCTACAGATCTTGCATTCCCACTGTGACAGGGATAACCGCACACTAATTTATGGGTGCAGTACCCCAACTGTGATGCCTGACCAGTGGGGCGCCACAATGGCCCATAACAAATGACCAAGCCTCCTAGACTTATACTACCAGTTACAATTTGGATGCACCTATTCAAGCAATGATTTTCCTTGTTCTTATTGGAATGTGCACATTGTAAATTCAGAGTGAAAGCAGCAAATCCACAAAGGAGCAAATATTGAGACAAGGAGTAAAGAAACGTGTGCAACAATCCAGAATATGTGTTATACCTTAGAATTTCCACACTACCCCCCTTTTACTTTGATGACAACTTTATACACCCCCTTTGGCATTCTCTCAAGCAGGTGTCACCTGAAATGGCTTCGTGGGAACAGGCATGCCTTGTAAATAATTTAAGGAATCACCGGTCTTCAGAAAGTACTTGAGAACATCAGGTGTGTTTTGCAGCGCAGTGTTGGTACACAGCTGTATACCATGCTGATCCCTATTCTATAACTGATCTAAGACAGAATGTGCTAAAAATCCACTCACCTAGGTATAGAGAAATGACCATCTATAATTACTTTAAGACATGAAGGTTAGTGATGAGTGAGCACTACAATGCTTGAGTGCTTGGTACTTGAAATGAGCAGATTGGGTGCATGGATGGTCTCAACTCGATTAGGAAGTATAATGGAAGTCAATGGGAAGCTCGAGCCCTTTTATGGAATAGTTGAGCCTGCCCATGCATCTGACTCGCTCGGTTCTAGTACCAAGCACTCTAGCATTCTAATGCTTGCTCATCACTAGTGACGGTCAGTAAAACTGAAGTATTGCTAGAACTGTGAAGGCATCTTAGAGTGCAGTCATGAAAACCATTAATTGCAATGATGAAAATCACTCTTATGATGACATACCAAGAAAGGAAGACCAAGAATGACCTTTGCTGCAGAGGATAAGTTCATCAGGGTAACCAGCCTCAGAAACTGCAAACTATCAGCAACTCAGACAACATCTTGCTTAAATTAAGTACACATATGAAGTAGTTGACGCATCCCAATTCCTGCCATTGTGAGGAAACTGCAAAAAGTGTCCTTCATGGTAAAATTGCTGCAAAGAAGCCACTACTGCATGCCACAAAGAAGAAAAACTCCTTTGTGCAAAGCAGCACCATGATTGAACATAAGATCAGTGAAAATTTGTATTGTGGTCTGATGAGCAAAAATGTGATATTTTTGTTGCCAACTGCCATGTCATGGTGGAACTCCAAAGGTGAGCAGATGGTGTCTACATGTGTGGTGTCCACAGTGATGCATGGAGGGTAGGTGTAGTGGTTCAGGGGTGCTGCACTGGAGACATGTTTAGGGATTTATTCCAAATTCAAGGCACACTTACCTAGCATGGCTACCACAGCATTCTGTAATGATGACTCCAACAGGGTTGCACTTAGTGGGGGACATCATTGGTGTTGCAACAGGACAATAAACTAAAACCACCTCCAGGGTATGGAAGGGCTATGTGACCAAGATGGAGAGGGATGGAGATTGCATTAAATGAAGTGGCCTTCACAACCTCACAAACCTTTATCCAACTGAGATCATTTGGAATGAGTTGGACGCAGAGTAAAGACAAAGCAGCCAACAAGTACAAACTGCCATGCCTCTGGAGGGAGGCGCCCTAGAGTGGACCCACTGGGCCATGGTTCCGAACTCCCCTGGGTAAGCTGGTCATAGTTGGTCCAACCCCTATATAGGGATTGTCTGGGCAAGCCCAGGGCGCAGCTGCCAATACCAGGGGGCGGCTCGTAGCGTTAGCTGAACTGAGTTATGGCGGAGGAGGGTCTGAGGCACCAGAGACTGGAGTACGGAGGACTAGAAGAAGTATCCACAAGAGAAAGCACAAGGAGGACCTGACTAGCGGCCAGAAACACAAGGCATCTAATACAATAATCAGGTACCTCCCAGCAGTGGAGGTGGCCTGATATGCCGGAGGACGGACAGCTATTGGCCAGGAGGAGTGTCAGGCAGAGCCATGCCGGCCCCTTGATTCACAGGGAAGGAGCGCAGCCACGTCCAGTGCGCTGCTCAATTATACCGTCCATTGTAGTGTGCTGGTGTGTGAACCCGGTGACCGGCAGACAGGAAGGGGACCCGGTGATGGCTCCGAGAGACACAGCACGCCTGGACGCCGGATACCTGACCGGCAGAGCAGCAGAGGATGCAGAGCCAGGGAAGGTGAGCTGGGGAGCAGTGCCAGGGAACGTAACACATACTACTTCTGGAAACCATTCCAGATGACTTGACAAAGAGAGACTGTCAAAGGGGTCTAAATCAGTCATTACAGTAAAAAGGGTGTACTCTGATGAATGTAAGGAGTTATATATATTTTTTTGCTTGTTTGTGTATCCTTTACAATGTAAAAATAAGAACAAGGAAAACCATTGCATGAACAGGTGTGTCCGAACTCTTGACCGGGAATGGACGTTCGAAGAATGCTATATTGGAGTTCACATCTTCGGGCAATGCCACAACTCGTTTTTATCTATCATCCACATTGTTTTTCCCTGGACAGGTCTGAACAATAATGTGTCATCAGCAGAGCAAAGAAAGCTGTCATTTTGGTTGACATATTTCCAAGACCCCGGTGATCAATTAGCTAATTCCTGCCAAGTCGAGAGATGGATTCCTCCGTTTCACGCTCTATGGTAACTATCTTCTGGTGATGGCGCAATGACAAGTCTTTCTTTCGAAGGTTAAATAATGAGGTGTCCAGAGCTAATGATGAACAGTGCATTGAAAAGATATATATTTATTACCGTCCAATCGGTATACTACACCCACATCCCTGCAACCCTTCTTTTCAACGAGATCCATTTTTCCTCACTTCCCTGCCAAAAAGTCAACCGGCCTCCCGAACTGTTTTCCTTCATGTTGTTATCTGAGATTTATGAAGTATCACAATTTGGGATGACAGATGCAGAGGGAGAAGGAGAGAAGAGAAGTCAGTAAACCCTGACAACTTCTTTATTTATATTGTGTTAATGGATTTTAATTAAAGCCTATCCCTACTCAGACTATGCACCAGTGATTTGTGATCTGGGAGGGGTGAGAAATGCGTGAGCCTCAGCTGTTGTATGAAAGCAAGCTACGCGCGTCACCTAATGAAGGCAATTATAGGGAATGATAGAGTGGAACCATTGCATTGATTTGTGAACAGTAACAAAAGCAGAAAAATAAAACAGATACTTAAGATTTCCTTAAAGATTCATGTACAGGACCAAATTACAACTACAGAGATGTCTTACCTTAGAAGTCCATAGCTCCATACTGTACTAATGTATGTCTCAGTAGGGCATTCATATAAATGTGTTCTTACTTAGCTTTCCTCTTGGCTCCATATATAGTGGAGTATTAAGAGATGACCAGCTTAAAAAAAAATATTATTTCTTTACACTCGTGCATGCCCTTATCATCTCTCACCTCGACTACTGCAACCTCCTGCTCTCTAGCCTCCAGTCTAACACTCTTGCACCCCTACAATTGATCTTAAACTCTGCTGCCTGACTAATCCTCCTGTTTCCCCACTATTCCCCAGCCTCTCCTCTCTGCCAATCCCATCCCATTGCCTAGAGCAGCGGTCCCCAGCTCCAGGCCTCAAGGGCCGCCAACAGTGCATGTTTTCAGGATCTCCTTAGTATTGCACAGGGGTTGCAATCATTGTCGGTGCATTTGATCACATTACCAACTGTGCAGTACTAAGGAAATCCTGAAATCCTGCACTGTTGGCGGCCCTCGAGGCCTGGAGTTGGGGACCTCTGGCCTAGAGACTCCAGTTCAAAACCCTAACCATTACATACAAAGCCATCCACAACCTTTTTCCTCCATATATCTGTAATATGGTCTCCTGGTACCTACCTACACGCAACCTGCGATCCTTCCAAAATTGTCTTTGTTCCCATTTTGTCTCCTCTTTCCACAATCACATACAAGGTTTCTCCTGTGCATCCCCCATACTCTGGAACACTCAAGTGGAAGCAGTGAATATTCATAAGGTTATAAAGTTTAATGAGCTGGCCCGGAAACAGAATGACAGAGGTCTTAACTTCTTCACGATCAAAAGCATAATTGTACGCCCTTGGCCGCGTCCCTCTCTTTGACGCAAGTTCACACACTGAGCTCACATTACCCCTGCACATTCAGCAGATCTGATCAGCTGACGTGTAGTTTATAGGACCAATCGGATCAGCGATCACTGACAGCACGATCTAAAGTGTGGCGTCCCTGCAGTCTGTCGCCACAGAGGGGTGCTGCACCCATCCCACGGGTGTGGTATTCCTGTTCATAGTAAACGGATGGTAAGTTGAGACACCCACAAAAGCACCCAACACACCTATCCCAGGACGGCGGGCGGACCGACAGAGGAAGGGCCCAATTAGTCAGTGAGACGGAGGGAAGAAAGGTGGAGGATGGGAAGTTAGTTCAAGTCTTGAGCAGCGAGGAGCTCGTCCTGGGTCCCGGAACAGCTGACTGCAGAGAGGCAGTGGGAGCTCTAGGGGCACAGACAGTGAGCGATCCACCCGTGCGCCCAAATTTGAAGTGAAGCGGAAGGGTAAGTTGAGAACAAGGGGACCGGCCCTGAAGGAGGTGAGGAGACTCTACGCTCCAACCATGGAACCGGAGACCACTAGATCTAGAGATGCTGTGGCCAACTTCAGACGCATCCGCTGAGAAGGCAGCCATACTAGGGTCAGAGGACATGGCCGGGCGCCCAATAGGACACGTGGCAGCTGGATTGGGGCACTGTGTACGGACACGCAAGCAGGAGTGAGGTGGACAGGCAGAGCTGAGAGAAAAAGCAACCCAAAAAGGAAGTAACATAAAGCGGATATCTTGGACGAGCTATCCCAGTTACTGAGGACTATCCGGACTGAGATTGTGCAAGGAGAGAACCCTATAACACTGCCAAGTGAAAGCTAAGTAAACCGGGTTTAGAACTCAGAACTGTGTGTGAGACTGGTTCATTTCCTGCCTGTGGAGCGGTAGACTGATAAGACGTGCATGCCGCAGATGTCCTGACAGAGAATCGCTCCAGTTCTCCTATGCCGCCAAGAACAACCCTGCTGGCCCTTAATCCCTGAACATCACCCCGGTTGCCCTGGGGACCCGCTCCACCTGTGGGGAGTGAAACCACCACAGCTGCATGCCCATCATCCCCAGATTTCCCACACCGCAGCGTCAGCCATTAATAGCCAAACACCATGGGTGGTGTCATGACAACTATCCCTAAACCGTATTCCCCGAATTTTTATTGACACCACCAGGGCCACAAAGTCGGGTCTCGACCCCTGTGACCCCCCATCCCCACAGCAGAACTGTTAGCCTGGTTCCGAGTAACCCATGGGAAGGGCGTGTCAAAAGCACTGCAGTTGTGATGGCACTGTTCCCCACCGGCATCGGAGGCTCCATGATGCAATCAAGTGGCCTTGATGCATAGCCATTATAGCGTGGGGTCAGCTGATGACTCTAGATGTCATCACCTGTGATGTCACTGAGAGTAAGGGATTGTTTGTGCTGTGCAAAGGGATGCTGAAGTATCTCTCTTAGGCTGGAGGCACACTGTCATGCATCAAACACGGAGCGTGTTTGATGCATGACAGTGATGTGAGTGTGGCGCATATTTGTAGGGAGTGTGGTGCAAGTGTGGAGCATGTGGGTTAGTGTGCATGGCTGTATGCATGTGAGTGAGCTGTGAGTGCTGACGTGTCGGTATGATGCCTCGGGTTAGTACAAGTACGTAGATACCAAATGTATTGTTTTACTGTTATTTAAGTGGTTGAAAAAAATCACATCATACCAACACGTCAGTGTTACCATATAGTACTGACCCGAGGCATAACACTGACACATCAGTGTTACCATGTAGTACTGACCCGAGACATCATATCGACACGTCAGTGTTACCATATAGTACTGACCCGAGGCATCATACCAACAGGTCAGTGTTACCATATAGTACTGACCCGAGGCATAATACTGACACATCAGTGTTACCATATAGTACTGACCTGAGACATCATACCGACACGTCAGTGCTACCATATAGTACTGACCCGAGACATCATACCGACACCTCAGTGTTACCATATAGTACTGACCCGAGGCATAACACTGACACATCAGTGTTACCATGTAGTACTGACCCGAGACATCATACCGACACGTCAGTGTTACCATATAGTACTGACCCGAGGCATCATACCAACAGGTTAGTGTTACCATATAGTACTGACCCGAGGCATAATACTGACACATCAGTGTTACCATATAGTACTGACCCCAGACACCATACCGACACCTCAGTGTTACCATATAGTACTGACCCGAGGCATAACACTGACACATCAGTGTTACCATGTAGTACTGACCCGAGACATCATACCGACACATCAGTGTTACCATATAGTACTGACCCGAGACATCATACCGACACGTCAGTGTTACCATATAGTACAGACCCGAGGCATCATACTGACACATCAGTGTTACCATATAGTACTGATCCGAGACATCATACCGACACGTCAGCGTTACCATATAGTACTGACCCGAAAGATCATACCAACACGTCAGTGTTACCATATAGTACTGACCCGAGGCATCATACCGACATGTCAGTATTAGCATATAGTGCTAACCCCAGATCTCATACCGACTTGTCAGTGTTACCATATACTGTAGTACTGACCCGAGACATCACACCGACAGGTCAGTGTTGCCATATAGTACTGACCCGAGGCATCATACTGACACATCAGTGTTACCATATAGTAATGACCCGAGTCATCTTACCAAAACGTCAGTGTTACGATATAGTACTGACCTGAGGCATCATACTGACACGTCAGTCTTACCATATAGTACTGACCCCAGACATCATACCAACACGTCAGTGTTACCATATAGTACTGACCCGAGGCATCATACCGACACGTCAGTGATACCATATAGTACTGACCCGAGACATCATACCAACGTCAGTGTTACCATATAGTACTGACCCGAGGCATCATACTGACACATCAGTGTTACTATATAGTACTGACCTGAGGCATCATACCGACACGTCAGTGATACCATATAGTACTGACCCGAGACATCATACCAACATGTCAGTGTTACCACATAGTACTGACCCGAGGCATCATACTGACACATCAGTGTTACCATATAGTACTGACCCGAGGCATCACACCAACAGGTCAGTGTTACCATATAGTACTGACCTGAGGCATCATACTGACACATCAGTGTTACCATATAGTACTGACCCGAGGCATCATACTGACACGTCAGTGTTACCATATAGTACTGACCCGAGACATCATACCGACACGTCAGTGTTACCATATAGTACTGACCCGAGCCATCATACTGACACATCAGTGTTACCATATAGTACTGATCCGAGACATCATACCGACACCTCAGTGTTACCATATAGTACTGACCCGAGTCATCATACCGACATGTCAGTGTTACCATATAATACTGACCCGAGGCATCATACCAACACGTCAGTTTTCCCATATAGTATTGACCCGAGACATCATACCGATACATCAGTGTTACCATATAGTACTGACCCGAGACATCATACCGACACGTCAGTTTTCCCATATAGTATTGACCCGAGACATCATACCGACACGTCAGTGTTACCATACGGTACTGACCCCAGACATCATACTGACACATCAGTGTTACCATGTAGTACTGACCCGAGACATCATACCGACACGTCAGTGTTATCATATAGTACTGACCCGAGGCATCATACCAACAGGTCAGTGTTACCATATAGTACTGACCCGAGGCATAATACTGACACATCAGTGTTACCATATAGTACTGACCCCAGACACCATACCGACACCTCAGTGTTACCATATAGTACTGACCCGAGACATCATACCGACACGTCAGTGTTACCATATAGTACTGACCCGAGACATCATACTGACAAGTCTGTTTTACCATATAGTAAATATGATGAATAAACCCCCCAAAAAACAAATGTGTAATTTCACCGCACTTTGACTCTTTCTCCTAATTTTCCTGTACACTATATGGTAAAATATTCTCACTTTTGACAGAAAGGAACATATAAGGGTTCAGGCTGGTGGTTTCAGGGAGGGGGAGTCATAAGTCCATACATTGCCCAGGTGCCCCCTGAACTCTATTCACGGCACCACCATGGGGGGCACCATATATATAAATCTTCTGTAGGAAGTTGCTCTGCCCTTCTATAAACTGTTGCGTTCATGGTAAGTAGGATGTCGTCCTCTTGACCGCCGCCACCTGTTATTCCACTTACATAAATGTATCATGTTGTTCTACATCACAAAACACAAAGCAAATTATAGCTGTTTGATCATTCGTTGCCAAATGTCATAATGAACCGAGCATGTTACTCCATCCCCTTTATACCAAATGTATTATCGGCCGCATTAATCAGAGCCAGCGATCGCCCGCAGCATTTCACAATACACAAACAAATCCCAAAATGAAAACCAAAACCGCCCTGGAATAAGAATCCTGTCTATTTGCTTTAGATGTTCGGATAGCGGTCACTGGAGAGGATGTGAGAGCGATGGGGAGTAAAGAGGAGAAGAATTATGGAGCAATTAAAAGAAAACAGCAAACACATTTCCAAAGCAACAACTACTTGAAGCCTGAAAATGTAATGTAACCCCAGATAAAATAAAGCAAAACTCCGTCCAAAGACGTCATGTTCAGGATTAGGTAGAGCTAAAAAACGGTATGATGTAGACTATTGTAAGCAATTTTCCTTTGTTTCTTAATAACAAGAACAAGACAAAACATGGCCAGCAAGACCCACCTTTGACCATTATTATTTACTGTATATAGAGGTGTTATCAGTCATTGTACAGGAGGAGGAGGTGAGCTGTGATATCATCTATTGTGAATGGTGGATCCTGTGTTATCTACTGTATATAGAGGTGTTATCAGTCATTGTACAGGAGGAGGAGGTGAGCTGTGATATCATCTATTGTGAATGGTGGATCCTGTGTTATCTACTGTATATAGAGGTGTTATCAGTCATTGTACAGGAGAAGGTGAGCTGTGATATCACCTATTGTGAATAGTGGATCCTGTGTTATCTACTGTATATAGAGGTGTTATCAGTCATTGTACAGGAGGAGGTGAGCTGTGACATCACCTATTGTGAATGGTGGATCCTGTGTTATCTACTGTATATAGAGGTGTTATCAGTCATTGTACAGGAGGAGGTGAGCTGTGATATCACCTATTGTGAATGGTGGATCCTGTGTTATCTACTGTATATAGAGGTGTTATCAGTCATTGTACAGGAGGAGGTGAGCTGTGACATCACCTATTGTGAATGGTGGATCCTGTGTTATCTACTGTATATAGGGGTGTTATCAGTCATTGTACAGGAGGAGGAGGTGAGCTGTGATATCACCTATTGTGAATGGTGGATCCTGTGTTATCTACTGTATATAGAGGTGTTATCAGTCATTGTACAGGAGAAGGTGAGCTGTGATATCACCTATTGTGAATAGTGGATCCTGTGTTATCTACTGTATATAGAGGTGTTATCAGTCATTGTACAGGAGGAGGTGAGCTGTGACATCACCTATTGTGAATGGTGGATCCTGTGTTATCTACTGTATATAGAGGTGTTATCAGTCATTGTACAGGAGGAGGTGAGCTGTGATATCACCTATTGTAAATGGTGGATCCTGTGTTATCTACTGTATATAGAGGTGTCATCAGTCATTGTACAGGAGGAGGTGAGTTGTGACATCACCTATTGTGAATGGTGGATCCTGTGTTATCTACTGTATATAGAGGTGTTATCAGTCATTGTACAAGAGGAGGAGGTGAGCTGTGACATCACCTATTGTGAATGGTGGATCCTGTGTTATCTACTGTATATAGAGGTGTTATCAGTCATTGTACAGGAGGAGGTGAGCTGTGATATCACCTATTGTGAATGGTGGATCCTGTGTTATCTACTGTATATAGAGGTGTCATCAGTCATTGTACAGGAGGAGGTGAGTTGTGACATCACCTATTGTGAATGGTGGATCCTGTGTTATTTACTGAATACAGAGAAGTTATCAGTCATTGTACAGAAGGAGGAGGTGAGCTGTGATCACCTATTGTGAATGGTGGATCCTGTGTTATCTACTGTATATAGAGGTGTTATCAGCCATTATACAGGAGGAGGAGGTGAGCTGTGATATCACCTATTGTGAATGGTGGATCCTGTGTTATCTACTGTATATAGAGGTGTTATCAGCCATTATACAGGAGGAGGAGGTGAGCTGTGATATCACCTATTGTGAATAGTGGATCCTGTGTTATCTACTGTATATAGAGGTGTTATCAGTCATTGTACAGGAGGAGGTGAGCTGTGATATCACCTATTGTGAATGGTGGATCTTGTGTTATCTACTGTATATAGAGGTGTTATCAGTCATTGTACAAGTAGAGCAGGTGAGCTGTGACATCATGTTTAGTGCGTTGCAGCCAGTTGCGTACCAACCGCGGTCACAGGGGTCGCAAGTGCGACCGGGCCCGGAGGTACAGGGGTCCGACACCCGCCGACCCCTGTGACCAGTGGCGTAACTTCAGGCATTGGGGCCCCAATGCGAAAGCTCCAATGGGGCCCCCAATTATTGCAAATCTTTAATAGTATTAGTCTTTTTCTATTGGCCAAAGGGACTTTTGGGGTCCCCCTAGGCTGCAGGGCCCGGGTGCAATCGCAACCCCTGCACTTGTTGTAGTTACGCCCCTGCCTGTGACCCCTGTGCCTGTTTTACATGGATGTGTGTCCCTGAGGACTGTGTGACTGTGTGTGTCTGTGTGTGTGTAACTGTGTGTGTGTTTGTGTGTGATTGTGTGTGATTGTGTGTGTGACTATGTGTGGATGTGACTGTGTGTGTTTTTGACTGTGTGTGTGAGACTGTGTGTGTGTTTGTGTTACTGCGTGTGACTGTGCGTCTGTGTGGGCTGTTCAGGGGACAGTGTGACTGGTTGTGGGGGGGCTGTACAGGGGGCAGTGTGTGTGTGGGGGATGTATAGGGGCAGTGTGTGTGTGCGTGGGGGCTGTACAGGGGCCAATGCAACTGGGTGTGGAGGGCTGTACAGGGGCAGTGTGTGTGTGTGGGGAAGAGGACTGTACAAAGTGCAGTGTGACTGGGTGTAGGGGGCAATACAGGGGGCAGTGTGTGTGGGGAACCGTACAATGGGCAGTGTGTCTGTGTGTAGGGGGCTGTACTGTGGACAGTGTGTCTGGGTGGGGACAATGCTAAATGGAGGGCTATGAGGTTGCATTATTGTGTTATACAATATGAACGGCTGTGATGCTGCATTATATGATATGAAGGGCTGTGACGCTGCATTATATTATATGAAGGGCTGTGACGCTGCATTATTTTAGCTGGAGGGCTGTGACGCTGCATTATATTATATAAAGGGCTGTGACGCTGCATTATTTAAGCTGGAGGGCTGTGACGCTGCATTATATTATATAAAGGGTTGTGACGCTGCATTATTTTAGCTGGAGGGCTGTGACACTGCATTATATTATATAAAGGGCTGTGACGCTGCATTATTTTAGCTGGAGGGCTGTGACACTGCATTATATTATATAAAGGGTTGTGACGCTGCATTATTTTAACTGGAGGGCTGTGACGCTGCATTATATTATATAAAGGGCTGTGATGCTGCATTATTTTAGCTGGAGGGCTGTTACGCCGCATTATATTATCTGGAGAGCTATGAGGCTGCATGATATTATCTGGAGGGCTATGAGGCGGCATTATATTATCTGGAGCATTGTGAGTCTGCATTATATTATATGACGGGTTATGAGGCTGCATTATATTATATGGAATTCCAAAGTGGGGAACCCTCAAATCAAATACATGGCCCTCCAAATATAACACAATTCCAAAAATTCAAAACCCAGGAGTCAGGCCAGTATAATCAAAATAATGATTTTATTTATTAAATATATCAAACACTGGTTAAAATTGAGATATACAAACACACACAGGGCAGGAATTACCCCACTCAGTATAATTTAAATCATGTGTTTACACAGAGAGTTCATCCTCCTTTTTCATGCATCATGCATAGAGCTATACACACCAATGTCACAAGCCCCACAATGGTCCTCTACTGAGCTATCATAGACTGACAAGTGCCCTAGCGGGCAGCACAGGCAGGTAATACATCTTTATCTTTATCTTTGGTTTATTCTTGGCACTTGTCAGTCTATGATAGCTCAGTAGAGGACCATTGTGGGGCTTGTGACATTGGTGTGTATAGCTCTATGCATGATGCATGAAAAAGGAGGATGAACTCTCTGTGTAAACACATGATTTAAATTGTACTGAGTGGGGTAATTCCTGCCCTGTGTGTGTTTGTATATCTCAATTTTAACCAGTGTTTGATATATTTAATAAATAAAATCATTATTTTGATTATATTGGCCTGACTCCTGGGTTTTGAACTTTTGGAATTGCGTTATATTATATGGAGGGCTATGAGGCTGCATTATACTATAATGGAGGACCGTATATACCAGGATAAGGGCATATTCCAGGAGGAGGACCATATATAGCAGGATGAGGGACATTAATACATAATGAAGGGGAGAGAGGTCAATTTGTGAGTCTTTATAAGATTTAGAACATTACATGGGGCCCATACATCTGACCAATGTGGGCACGCGGGGAAGGGGGAGGGGTCCAGGTCCAAATTTCGCACCGGGGCCCTTCGGACTCTAGTTACGCCACTGGTTGCAGCAATTGGACTTCAGAGCAAAAAGGCTCAACATTGTAATATGCGGATTCTTCCATGAAATCAACTCCCTGGCCAAGTAAGTCAGCAGTGTCTTTGCAGCCATCGATTAGAGTTACCGTATTGCGCTATAGGGGTCGTTACTCACCAAAATCACTTGCACAATATTGCACCCTCATGGTTTCAGATTTTTGTTCGATTTCACACTGAGTGCAGATCTTGGTTCCTGCAAAGAAACAAAGGAACGAATGAATGTTGAACATCAGTGCAGGGAATCATTGCTTAAGAAAATGGACACTGTTATATCAACAATCTTATGATCCTTCAACAGTACAGTACTATACAAGTGATTATAAGGATTCACAGCTACACTGCTCAGTTCTGCTGAATAATGTCCTCCACACTGCTGCTTGTTCTGAACATGTGCTACAGTTTTTTTGGGGGAGGGCGGTTCTCCAATATGGGGATAACTTATAGCAAATCAGTAAGGCTGTGTTCACCTGTCCAGTAATCCTCCGGTAGATCGGATCCAGCACCATCCATTGTGCAAACACAACTTTTTTCTCCTTTTTGAAAATATTCATTATTGCAGGATCCATTTATTTAACATTGGAGTCTATGGAGAACAAATCCAGTAACTGATCACGATTTATCTTCCATTTGAAACGGATCCAGTAAGAAAAAATTGGATCCTTTATAAATGAAAGAAAAATAGAGGATAAATAGTGACCAGTTACCGGATGCATTCTCCATAGACTCCAATGCTAAAAAATGAATCCTTTACAAATGAAACATTTTCCAGTTTTAGCCTATTGTGGTTAATCACCTTAAATGCTTATTATTGAAAAATATTTTTCGGGACAAGTGGATATACACAAATCGTATCACCAGACTGTTTTAATAGCTTATCCAAATACATTTAACATAAAAGTTGACCATGCAATCATTGTGGGTAAATAAATTAAATAGAAACATTGCTATGGAACTATAGTTTGGTTTAATCTGTCCATGGAGGGGGGCACATGAGAGGGCACAGGAGAGGGCACATGAGAGGGCACATGAGAGGGCACAGCAGGGGACAGTAGGGAGAGAGTAGTGGGACACTAGGGCAAAACAGGGGGGCCGCAGAGAGGCAGCAAGATGACAGGAGGGAGAGGAGGGGGAGCTAGGTGACAGCCCAAACTGATCCTGCAAAAAGTAGGATTCGGATGCCTATTTGGCATCCGATTGCAGAGATCAGTTTGGATCCGATGCTGTCCAATTTATATCGGACAGCATCGGATTTAGAGAAATCGTTATGTGAAAGTAGCCTTAGTACCATTTATTAAAAGTCCTCTTTATATCACACAGGGTTTTTTCAACTAAGGCTGGTTTCACACTGGCATTTTTTGCTATTCGTGTGAATCTGTCTTAATCTGGTGGATGCATCTGCATACATTTTTGTGTCCATTGAGTGTCAGCATGGATGGGCACAGACGAACTTGTAGGTATTACTGAGTTCCCATGGATCCGTTTGGCTCCGGATTTTCTCTGCGACAAAAAATGCAAAATGTTGCAGATTTGTTGCACGTGTAAAATCCAGGTTCACACGGAAGCACGCGGATCGGTGACTAGCTGGCTGGAATTAAAATGGAGCTCTATGGACCCCGTGTCTGTGAGAACATGGATCCATGTGCAAGTATCCAATTTGTGGGACTGAGTATGGCGCCCCTGCAGTGTGGTCGCCACAGAGGGGTACTCCACACAATCCACGGGTGTGGTATTCCCGTCTGCAGTAACCAGATTGGTAAGTCCAATCACCCCCAAACACACTTAACACACCCAGCCCCAAGGATGGCGGGTAAACCCAGTCAGTGGGATGGCTCAGGCAGTCAGTGGGATGGCGGGGAGTTAAAGGTGGTGGGTGGGAAGTTAGCAGGAAGAGGAAAGGAACAAAAGGGATATACCACAGGAAGTGGGAGGCCAATTGGAGAGAATGTTGGCGGAGTAAGCTGTAGAGAAGGACCCGGAGGACTTGAGCAGAGATGAGGCTCATCCCGGGTCCCAAGGCAACTGACTGCAGAGAAACAGAGGGAGCCTAGGGGCGGGGCAGTGAGCAATCCACGCATGCGCCCGAATCTGAAGTAAAGCAGAGGGGCAGGGAGAGCACCAGGGACCCGGTCCTGAAGGTGGCGAGGAGACTCCACGCTCCAACCACAGAACCGGTGGCCACGAGATCTAGAGGAGCTGTGGTCAACTGCCGGCACACCGCCGAGAAGGCAGCCATACTAGGGTAAGGGGACACGGCCGGTTGCCCGACAAGGCCGTGGCTGCTGGATTGGGGCACTGTGAGTGGAGGCGCGTGCAGGAGTGAGCAAGCAGGCAGTGCTGGGGAAGAATGACCTGAGAGGGAAGGAACACGATAGGGCGAAAGAGATGTACTGGACAAGCCATCCTGGTTGCTAAGGACTACCCAGACTGCAATTGAACCTAAGCTGTAACATTTGGTGCGAGCAGAGAAAGTGAAGTAAACCGGGTTTGAAACTCAGAACTGTGTGTGAGCCTGTTAATTTCCCACCTGAGGAGCGGTAGACTTAAATGCCACGCAGGCCACAGGAGCCTGCCTATGAGATGCTCCGATCCCTCCCTGCAGGCAGATCAGCCCCGCTGACCCACCATCACCCTAATAACCCCTACTCCGGATGTCCTGAGGACCCGCTCCACCCGTGGGGAGCGACACCATCATAGCTGCCATCCCATCATCCCCAGAGGTCCCGGTCTGCAGTGGCAGCCACTAACAGCCGCATACCACGGGAAACGTCACAACAACCACCCTCAAATCCCTATAAATTCCCCTATCCCATGAACTTCCTCCCTTTTTATTGACCACTCTGGGGTCATGGACTGGGCCATGCCACTGTGACATCCCAGAGGCTCCTGATCCCGCAGACGACATCGCCAGAAGAGAGGGAGAGGCCCGCTCCAAGTACCCCACTCTCCCCCGCGGGGCGTGTCATGAGCATGCCCGGAACAAGGTTGAGCACCACCTCCAGTTTCTGGAAGACTATATACGGATCCGGGGTAAAAACGTTGTGTCAGCATCCGGTGGCCCAAGTTTTGATAAATCCGTGGGGGTCAGGGCGTATGCGGATGGCAAAAAAGCCAGTGTGAAACCAGTCTAAGTTGATCGCCAATGTTTTATTCTACTAGAGTTAATAAAACCTGATATCTGCAGGATCCAGTCTTTAACATTGGAGTCTATGGAGAACGGATCCGTAACTGATCATATTTATCTTCATTTGAAACTGATCCAGTAAGAAAAAAACAGATCCTTTACACATGAAGAAAAACGGAGGCTAAACAGCGATCAGTTACTGGATCCGTTCTCCATAGACTCCAATGTTAATAACACGGATCCTGCAAAAATCAATATTTTCAAAAATTTGCATTTACACAACAGATCTTGCTGGATCCGATCTAACGGATGATTACCGGACGTGGGAGCTCAGCCTAAGAAACAAAATGAATTTGCTAGTCTCAGAAAACCGCTCTGCTGTTGATATTGTTCCATATTTATAGTTTGCTTTATGAGATCGGCTTTGTGTTCCACTGATGCCAGGTTTTCGCTGTAGGTTTCTGTTGTATGTCGGAGTTGGCACGGATATGTTGGCGGGCCGCTTAATATATTAGCAGCCATTTCCACTGATTGCATGGCACGGATTGCGCTCCACGCTCCCAGCACGGCCATTGTATATCAATTTACTTAATGCATTTGCAGAGGAGAGGAGCTGTGCCAAATAAAAGGTCACTTAGCCGGCTTTTTAAGTACATGACTTTTGGAGTAAATTCATCTGAAAATCATTTTCTAACATCTCGCTGAATCTTATTACAGATCTGGGAGTTTATATGTTAAGTGCTCGAAGTTTCATTGTAGTCAAAGGTTAAAAACTGATTATTTTAGAATGATGGGTTTGTTGCAACCAAATCCACATAAACCTCAAGAATCCGAGCGGTTAGGATTAAAAAAGGTAAAAATGTAACCTCATCATTTCCTACCCCTGTATTCCAGGAGGTTTATTCCTCAACATTGCTGTAGAATATGATAGCATTGAGAAATATCTAGTTGCGACTAAGGGTACCTTTACACGCGCTACTGGATGTGGCAACAACCGGTACTTCATGGCACGAGCACGCACAAACGGTTGCAAACGGTAATCGCACCACCTTTACACGCCGCAAAAAGGTGCGCTACAGTAGGTTACATTATCTCTAGATACACGCCGGTGTCTCAAGTACCTTTTGCCGAGCACCTTACCTCATTTACACACCGCTACAAAAGCTAATATGGGCGGTCCTGTGCAGCAGGACAACATAGCGTGCACAATTGTGATTCGGACGTCGTACGTTGATAGACAAAGCAATAACATCAGATTGCAGGAGCAAGAGGTGATTAATACATGACGCTCGAGCAATTGTGTAGTGTGACTGTCAGCTCCTTAAATATCCACCTATGCAGGACAACAATCGTAATGCAGGAGCTTCCTCCAATGATCGCTGAGGGGGGTGGTTTCCGAGCTGTGTCACGCCCAGGTACATACCAGTACAAGCATGGTGAGTGACAACCTTCTGTTCCTTCTTTACACCCGATACAGGTCCTACAATTTGCCTGGGTAGCCACCTGTTTCAGGCAGTGCTCGAAACAGTGCGCTACTGGCGGGTGGCTCAACGCCTTCACACGCGCTACACGGTTGAATTGGCGTGCAAGATAAATTTCTCTCATGTATCGTTGTGCACATCCAGTAGCGGCGTGTAAAGGTACCTAAGGTGTAGAGGGTTGACCACTTTTAGGGACAGTGTTATAACTAAAGTGTAGGTATTTTGGCTAAATAATTTTTGCAATGGTTTCATTGAAGAGTATTAAAAAAATAAAAGTGTCTAGCACAGAGGTAGTTTCTACCTACTTCCGTTTTGCTTTGCACCGTTTACCACGGCAAGAGCGGTTATAGACTGCTCTTGACTGGATACGAAGGCTTCGTCACAAGCAAGGCTTCTTTTCCACTCTGCTCTGTAGACGATTGGACAGCCAACGTCATGTGATTGCCATGTGGTGCCCCACTGGTCAGGCGTCACAAGTGGGGTACTGCACCCAAAGATCAGCGTGTGGTTGTCCCTGTTGCAAGCAGCATACAGAACACTGTGGAAGGATCTGATCCCAAAACGCACCAACTGATACAACCGGGGAGGTCCAGAGTGAGTGAGAGTGGGAAAAGTGTGAGAGGAGCAAGGTGGAACACACGGGGAGTCTTCAGGAGTGTCTTCCCCGAGGAAAGATGGAGAATAAGAGCTTACCCGAGAGAGAAAGGGGGCTTCAAAAGAGGGCTAGAGAAAGACGTTGCCCAGACAGAAAGGTTCTGACTTGTACACCACGGGTCTGACAACGCGGACTGGTGTGTTCACCCTCCGACCATACTCGTCCCGGCTCCAAAGACGTTCTCAAGTTGTTTATCCCTTGGATGTACTACTTCCCAAGAAGCAGACCACGAGAAGAGAGAGAAGGGACAGGACAAGGGTAGATCCAAGAAGGTACCACCAGAGATTTCCACAGATTCTGCATTCTGCTGCGACTACCCGGCCGGCCGGCCGGCCTGCTGGAGTACTGTGAACTGTATCACGATCTTGTTCAGTTTCCCAGAAGGCAGGTGACTGCGGGTCCTTTGAGCAACCCTTGCTAGTTCTCTTGCCCTGTATAGTTACTTAGCTTTGAGAGAGTCCACTATGGTAGTCACTGTACATGCAGCCGAGTGACCTCCAGTTTCTCGGCTGCTCCTGAAGATATCCAGACCGAATTGGTGCTGGTACCCTGTGCAGCTAGTCCCTCTGCCCGATCTGGATGGCCAGCTGCATATTTGGCTCCTCAGGCATAGGATTCATAGCTGCACCACGTGATTCTACTCTTTCTCAGCTCCTGACGTCTCTAGAACTCTCCTACTCTTCTGCCTCCCACCCCTCCCTCCAGCCAGCAGATGGAGACTGCTCTGAATGTGAGTCTCTTCTGCCCAGTATCTCCCTGGCCTGGAGTTTGGATAGTGTTGGGTGTGTATTGGGAGTCACAGCAAATCTTTCCTCTCTTACCTAAGCGCATGATGCCACACCTATTAGATAGCTGCAGTACCATTGTGGCGACTCAATTGCAGGGGCTCCACACATATATCCATCATGGAAGGAGTTGGGGTGTATGGAGCGGGCTCAGGAGGTGAATCTGCTTCACAAGAGAACATGCCGACTGTGGTATACAGCAAAAATCTACCTCTTAAAGAGGACCTGTCACCAAACCAGGCATGGTGATCTAATTACAGCACTGGATACAGCATGTCTCCAGCATGCAGGCAAGAGGTCCCCCAGCACTTGAGCAGCCCTGTACCCCGAGATAATACACTTAGAAAACTTACATGCTCCAGCCACTAAGGAGGTGGCTAGAGGCTGGAGCTGAAGGGCAGATTCACTCCCCCTGCATGTGTAATCTGCCCATCACTGCCAATCATTCTCTCCCTGGGCAGATTGGTATACTACCACTGGGGCTGTATATACTACCACTGGAGCTGTATATACTACCACTGGGGCTGTATATACCTCTGGGGCCCTGTATACTACCACTGGGGCTGTATAAACCACTGGGGCTGTATATACTGCTGGGGCCCTGTATACTACCACTGGGGCTGTATATACTACCACTGGGTCTGTATATACTACCACTGGGGCTGTATATACCTCTGGGGCCCTGTATACTACCACTGGGGCTGTATAAACCACTGGGGCTGTATATACTGCTGGGGCCCTGTATACTACCACTGGGGCTGTATATACTACCACTGGGGCTGTATATACTACTAGGGCTGTGTCTATACTACCACTGGGGCTGTATATACCACTGGGGCTGTATATACTACTGGGGCTGCGTGTATACTACCACTGGGGCTGCTGTATCTACCTCTGGGACTGGTGTATACCACACTGCTGGGGGCTGTATACTTGTGCTAGGGTCAATAGATTTTCCCAGGTTTTGGGGGCAAAAGTAGGGGGGTCGGCTTATACACGGGTCGGCTTATACACGAGTATATACGGTAATAAGGCATAATAGGGTCATTTCTGCCGACGATGATGTCTATCTGTTGCAGAATATATAGACTTAATTAAGGTCTATAAAGCCCAGTCTGTTCGGCCCTGAGGCTGAGATTCATAGTAGATTGTAACTAGGGCTATATATTGTTCTTTATAGAAGATGTAATCAAACCATCCTAGTCCAGGTCCTCCTTATGGAGATATAAAAAAGAATATTAGAAAAACATAATAAATCTTAATCATCCTACTTTTCCTCAATTAATATCAACGAAATATATGTATAAAAAAATTGATATTGCCATGTCCATAAAAGTCTGATCTATAAAAGCATACATTTATTTACAGGGAACCTGTCAGCGGAATTCTGCTATGTAAGCTGAGGACGGCATGCTTTAAGAGTTAAAAAATAAAAAGCAACTGTGCTTCTCTTATCTGTATGCCTGATATAATTTACCTAAATTAAAGGGTTTATTACCCTGTGATTAACAATGCAGGACCAGGAACTCACGGGCATGGCAGTCTGACATGCCCCCTGCTGTGATTGACACCTGACAGTCAATGCACAATCTCTAGAGAGAGCCTGCTGTGGGCGGGGGTAGCTCTCTGTCTATAGACAATGAACATACAGAGACTGGTGTGGGCAGGGGCAGCTCTCTGTCTATAGACATTGTAGATACAGAGCCTGGTGTGGGCAGGGGCAGCTCTATGTCTATAGACATTGAACATACAGACCATACAGAGCCTGGTGCGAGTGGGGGCAGCTCTATGTCTATAGACATTGTACATACAGAGCCTGAAGTGGGCGGGGGCAGCTCTCTGTCTATAGACATTGTACATACAGAGCCTGAAGTGGGCGGGGGCAGCTCTCTGTCTATAGACATTGTACATACAAAGGCTGGTGTGGGCGGGGGCAGCTCTCTGTCTATAGACATTGTAGATACAGAGCCTGGTGTGGGCAGGGCAGCTCTCTGTCTATAGACATTGAACATACAGACCATACAGAGCCTGGTGTGAGTGGGGCAGCTCTCTGTCTATAGACATTGTACATACAGAGCCTGAAGTGGGCGGGGACAGCTCTCTGTCTATAGACATTGTACATACAAAGGCTGGTGTGAGCAGTGGAGGCGCTCTGTCTATAGACATTGTACATACAGAGCCTGGTGTAGGCAGGGGCAGCTCTCTATCTATAGACATTGTATATACAGAGCCTGGTGTGGGCAGGGGCAGCTCTCTATTTATAGACATTGTATATACAGTGCCTGGTGTGGGTGGGGGCAGCTCTCTGTCTATAGACATTGAACATATAGAGCCTGGTGTGTGCAGGGGCAGCTCTTTGTCTATAGACATTGTACATACAGAGCCTGGTGTGGGCGGGGGCAGCTCTCTGTCTATAGACATTGAACATATAGAGCCTGGTGTGAGCAGGGGCAGCTCTCTGTCTATAGACATTGTACATACAGAGCCTGGTGTGGGCGGGGGCAGCTCTTTATCTATAGACATTGAACATACAGAGCCTGGTGTGAGCAGGGGCAGCTCTCTGTCTATAGACATTGTACATACAGAGCCTGGTGTGGGTGGTGGCAGCTCTCCCAGCTCTGCTACATGCTTAGAACTCACTACTTTGATTACGTGAGAACAGCTGCAGCCAGTAATCTATGTCATACATTGTTGGATTCAGGGTTTCTTTGCCAACATTATGTTGCTGTCAGATGAGGTAGCAAAAACCTGCTGACAAATTCCCTTTCACCAAATCTTTGTTGAAAATGAAAAAATTTTAA
This sequence comes from Allobates femoralis, assembly GCA_033576535.1. Taxonomy (NCBI): domain Eukaryota; kingdom Metazoa; phylum Chordata; class Amphibia; order Anura; family Aromobatidae; genus Allobates; species Allobates femoralis. Next base: position 35,982,173 of record JARQOC010000006.1, read on the forward strand.
AGCCAGAATTGTTATTTTTGAACAATGCACCACCCGCAAAAAATACCATACAACATGATCAAAATTTCATAAGTACCTCAACCCGAGAAGATAAAAGACAGGAGGGGAGGTCTAGTGGAGGGGGGGTTCAGAGTAATGCACTAACCTTTCCTGGCTGTAGCACCCGTACAACCAAGAGCTGCAGCATGTGGTGTCTTGCCGCACACTTCCCGGGTGATGTCACCGCAGGTCCTGTAATCCAAGGCCCTCAAGGTTAATTCTCCCAGTGGCCTTGTCTACCACTGCTCTGTCACTAATCCCTCAGGGAGGGACAGTCAGCAATAAAGATTTAGGATAATATAGTGTCTGGGATCTTAAGCCAGGCAGGGTGTTTAATCAATCACAGCGCGTTTCGACAGTAATGCCCGCCTTCGTCAGGTGCTCATCTGATGAAGTTGGGTATCATCGCCGAAACATATTGTGATTGATTACATCCTCCCGCCTGGCTTATTCTCTGGATCCTGGTCTCACTATTACCCTGAATATTGATGTCCTCAACTCGGTCAGCTTCAGCATAGGGCTTACAAGCTAAATAGCAGCGGTGACCGGTCTGCAAAGCAACGAGCTGTTATCAACAAAAAAGGTTAACATCTCAAGGAACGGCTGCAAATTTTAATAAGCAAATTTCTAAAGTGCCTGTTTTTACAAGCCCTGTCTATGAAGATTGAAATAAACCTATAAGGGGTTAAGTATTGCTCTATGACGATGCACAGAATATTTAGTATAATTGCAGCTATTGCTGGGGACCGGAGTCAGCGGTACTCTCAGTGCAGGGTTGGTTATGTGCCAGAGATTTTACATTTCTATTCTTGCAATAAAGGACATTTTTAAAACAAAAGCCTTGGCGTTCAGAGCTCCATAATAAGATTTCACAAGACTTTGAAATGCAAATTCTGCAGCTTTATCACAGGTATTGGCATAGAAAGTATTTACATATTTCAGCATAAGTTATTTTATAGAGAACTTTATGTTAGGGTTGTGGATTAATATTCCGTTCTCATTTCTCTCTCTCTATAGACTCCTCAACATTGAATTGCAACACCAAGAAGAAAATGCCATAGAACAATGACAATCACTGCATTCATGTGACGAACAGATGAAAAGTAAAGGTCCAAAACATCTGAATTTATTCAGAATTGAGCACACGTGCCACGAGCAGAAATCCCCACCCTTACAGCCACGGCTTCTATCAATGAGGATATTGATTTCTGGATGCACTTGGACAAATCATCAAGAGCCTCTGCTGGCAGCTCCTGTGTAATCACCCACCAATCACGTCCCAGATTGGAGACAAAACTGGCCATGGTAGCACATTTAGACCACACCGGCTGCTCACAGAAACATGGGCAACATACGGCTTGGTGCTGCTTTGGTGAAAAATGGCTCCAGGGATACTTTGGACAAATGATAGCACCATTGGTTCCATGATTGCTCATTTCTTTACTGAATTTCACATACAAAGCCGAAGACATCACAAATTGTCTGCACAAATAATCAGATGGCATTGGCACAATACTGGGCTACAAGCCGACGTTCAGCTACAGGCTACCTCCATGTCACTGCGAGTCTGTCCTCTTCAGAGATGAGTCCCACTCTGATGCAATGATAGCCGGAGATTGGTCTAACGACTACGTGGACAATTGTGGCACCCCAGTGATCCGGTTGCCACAGTGACATTTCCTTCCTCACAGGGAGTGATTTCATGCCTGGAAGCAGAAGGAGGTCGCTCTCCAGGGAACACTAGCATGCAACACTTTTCCTGACTCTGGGCCTGAAGGGGGAGATCTAGAACCCGACTTCCGGGGAGCTGCCCTGGTTCTGGCCAGGAAGAGGGGTTAGAACGTCTGAGGAGAGGGAAGAGAGAGGAAGTCGAGGAGAAGTTCTGGAGTGGAGTGCTAGGAAAAAGACGCCAAAGTCCTTGGTTGTGCGGGTGCTGTATGCCCCGACAGCTGTATCTGGAGGGCAGGAGACTGCATGTCTCCTGGCCACACCAAAATCCCGATGGCACAGCTAAGAGCCTGGAGCTGCCTTCAGCAAATTGGCACCAGAGAGAGGCTCGTGCTGCTTGCCATACGGGTCAGAACCACCAAGCAGGAGAAGAGCTGCAGTGTAGCTACAAGATGCAGGGACCTGAAGAGTGAGCACATCAGGAAGGTCTCCAATCCCGCCTAGTGAGGTGGACCCCCGAATGCTTCCAGGCCAACCGAATCCCTTTTAACACCTGTAACTAGTACCCTGTACTGCAATACCATCTACCAAGTAAAGGTAACAGAAACTGTGCACTTTTGTGTCCTCCAATTATTGCCTGCGCCCTTAGTCCTCCATCCCAAAGACCATCACCACCCTAATAGACTGTTTACACCATCCTTGGGTCCCAGCTTCACCTGTGGGGAGATTTACCATCCCGGCTGCACCATCATCTGCCCCAGCGGTAATATCCTTCAATGTCGGCCAAGCCTGGCCGAGTACCACAGGTGGTGTCACGAACTATCCCCTGTAAATAATCTCTTTTTACTGCACGCCCAGGGCCACAGAGCCGGGTCACTGCCACTGTGACCTCCCACCGAACCGACTAGCCCGGTTACCGAGTTCCCTGGCCCTAGCGGGTGTCGCACAATGCCATGAGGAGACCTTCTTGATGGAATGTCACACCGGTCCTACTCCCACAATTATGATGTGAGGTGGCATACTATAAAGTAGCCAGACCCCTCTAGTCTTTATCCCTAGTACAATAACAGTTCAATGTTACATTGCCTTGGTCGTTAAACCAGGGGTACACACACTTCTCCAAAGTGTCCCAGGAGCCATTTTTCGATATAACAAAGCCAGTTCACGTGTTGATTATGGCAACCTACATGGCCTAAAAGTGCTACCATGTCTGGCAGCATCTCTCAGACGACCATGAATAACTTCACTGATAGCGGCTGAGGCTGTAAACGTTGGGATTTCTGCATGTGGCGCTCACAATCTGAACTGAATCAATTAAGATGTTATGAAAATTTTGTTTCCATATTTTCATTATGTGCAGATTAGTATTATTTCTATCCATGCTTTGATTGCCATTATTCCACAAATTTCCCTTCTCGGTGTAGTCATTTCAAAGTTGAGGGGTGTAAATACACAGTGCAGGTATATGGTAAAAAAAGCTGTACATGCCAGTTTACCCTGGGTATGATCATTTATGGAAGTTTCAGGAGTGGGATCCCCATTTGTATATTGGTATCCCATAGATAGATGATACTTTGCTACTACATAACATAACTTGGGTGCAACCTGCACTGCTGGAAAGGTCAATAATTCCAGAATAGGGTCAGGATTTTACTGACCATAATCACATAGAAGGCACATTCAAGCATCTGGATGCCCATCTCTACGACTAGCCACCAGAGCCTATTTCAGTGCCAGTAACCCTTCTTACCTGGATTGAGCCTTGTTGATAAAAAATCCAGTTTTGGTGTCCTTCAGCTTGACTCCCCTTTGAACTGACGATATGATGGGCTCAACCTTTACCACCTTGGTCCATATCATGTTCCATGAACAAGCCATCTAGACCACTGGGATGACCACAACTACAGAGTAGGCCCACTGCCTTGTATGGTGGTGTTCAATTGCAGATTTGGAAAGGTTAACTGCTAGAATCAGTTTTGGTTTTTTAGGGGGGGAGCTTCAAGACTTTGAGGACCGCCATTACCTTGCTGATCTTACGGGCACATTAGCAGTACCCATGTATGACAAAAAAACAGACATTAATGCCTTGTGCTGGATTTTTTTTTTTTTACACTTTCTGAATTTTGTTTGATAATTTTAAAAGAGGCATGGCTGTAAGGAGAAGGGGTCACTTTAAATATGATAAATTGTAAGAAAATGAGGTGGCTTCAAATGTGCCAAATTGTTAGTAAAAGGGGCGGCTTTAAATGTGCCAAATTGTAAGAAAGGGGGGTGGCTTCAAATGTGCCGAATTGTAAGAATAAGAGGAAGCTTCAAATGAGCCCAATTGTAAGAAAAAAGGTCTATTTAAATGTGCCAAATTGTAAGAAAATGGGGTGACATCAAATGGGCCAAATTGTAAGAAAAAGGAGTGGCTCCAAATGTGCCAAATTGTTAAAAAAAGGGGTCTTTTCAAATATGCCAAATTGTAAGAAAAAGGGGTGGCTTTAAGTGTGCCATCACACGCTTCAATCTTGTGAGCGATATTGTTAGCGATCACATGCACGCGCAATCGCTAACAATATCGTTCACATCGCTGGTGAGCTGTCACACAGACAGACTCACCAGCGATGTGGACCAGCGAGATCGCTGGTAACTATGGTACACATCGGGTTACTAGGCGCCGCGCGGCGCTTAGTAACCCGACGTTTACCTTAGTTACCATCTCCCAGCATAGGCTCTGCTGCTGGGAGATCGTTCATCGCGGTGTCACACACCACGATGAGGCAGATTAATCAAGCGTTTATCGCTTGATATGAGCTCCTGCTCACAACTCTGCGATCACACAATCAAGCGATTTTACATTGTATCATTGCTTGATTACACGCAGCGACGGACAAACGATATCGCTTAAGCGATCAAAAAAGCAGATCACTTAAGTGATATCGTTAAGGAAATTGAAGCATTTGACGTGGCCTTTAATGTGCCGAATTGTACGAAAAAGGAGTGGCTCCAAATGTGCCAAATTGTTAAAAAAAGGGGTCTTTTCAAATATGCCAAATTGTAAGAAAAAGGGGTGGCTTTAAGGGTGCCATCACACGCTTCAATCTTGTGAGCGATATTGTTAGCGATCACATGCACGCGCGATCGCTAACAATATCTTTCACATCGCTGGTGAGCTGTCACACAGACAGACTCACCAGCGATGTGGACCAGCGAGATCGCTGGTAACTATGGTACACATCGGGTTACTAGGCGCCGCACGGCGCTTAGTAACCCGACGTTTACCTTAGTTACCATCTCCCAGCATAGGCTCTGCCACTGGGAGATCCTTCATCGTGGTGTCACACACCACGATGAGGCAGATTGATCAAGCGTTTATCGCTTGATATGAGCTCCTGCTCACAACTCTGCGATCACACAATCAAGCGATTTTACATTGTATCATTGCTTGATTACACGCAGCGACGGACAAACGATATCGCTTAAGCGATCAAAAAAGCAGATCACTTAAGTGATATCGTTAAGGAAATTGAAGCATTTGACGTGGCCTTTAATGTGCCGAAATGTACGAAAAAGGGGTGGCTACAATTGTGCCAATTTCCAAGAAAAGAAGGTGGCTTCAAATATACCAAATTGTAAGGTAAAAGGGGTGGTTTCCAACGTGCCAAATTATAAGGCTTCAAATGGTACCAAATTGTAGGGAAAAGAGGTGGCTTCAAATGTGCTTAGTTGCACCAAAAATGTTGCCAAAACTTTGTTTGCATAAAAAATTGGTCTAAAATAAGCCAAGAGATGGTGAAAAGGAAAAGTTAACAAGTCTAGTGAGATGCCTCCAATCTATTTCACGGCGTGCGTCACTGTGATACATTTTGCGCGTTTCCTTCCTGTCTGCGTCTGACCTAGTTTTGAGCTAAGTTTAGGAAAGTAATAATAAATCTGCTCCGTCGTTTCCTATTTATAACATCTTACACCTTGATCGGGTCTGTACACTTCTGTGGATTATATAGCAACTACTGTTTGCCTGCGGGCGGCTAGTAACGAAAATGACAGCGATTCTACTACACATCACCCTAAACCACACTGACAGGTCACGAGACACGTGCTGGAAAGTGCAGGAAGTTACTCGCTGTGGCCTGCCAGGTTCTACTTCTTAAGTGGTGTTCCTATGCCCCAGAGTCTTATGAGAAGTCCTGGTTAAAAAAAAAAGCATCAAATAACCGGTGGAGCACAGAAAAACAATTTACAAATGCTTTTTGAGTCTTGTATTCCATATGCTAACCATTGTCCATATAATCCAGCCATGTTCATAAGCATTGCTTATTGCATCGATGGTTGCTGATTATTTTTACCTCTCACACAACACAGAATCTCATTTTATTTAACTGCACCACACCTATACTCTTAGCGCGTGTTCTCATGCGTGCGGCATCCCTTGGTCATGGTTGCTCTAATAGTCTGTACATGAGAGGATGTGATATCTTTTTATGACATACACAATGCGCATGCGCAGTTTAAGCAGCACGCTGGACCACACTGGCATCTTGTTTCCATGAAACTATATGTGGCATAATGTATCTGCATCATAGCACTGTAGATACGTAGGTGATCTATTTTATTTAGTACTTTAATAAAGTTATTTTATTTATAAATCTGTGACCCAAATGATTGTTCTTTCAATCTATGTATGGTGGACACTGGGATAAAAATGGGGAGAGCACACAAACTACTTACAAATAATGTCCTTGGCAGGATTTGAACCCAGAACCCCATCGCTGCAAAGAAACAGTATAAGCCACCAAGCCACCGTAAAGTGCTAACTAATGAGTAACCGTACAGTGCTAACAGCTGAGACATCGTACAGTGCTAACCACTGAGGTACCCCACAACGCTAACCGCTGAGCCACTGTTAAGTGCTAACTACTGAGCCACCATACAGTACTAACCACTGAGCCACCATACAGTGCTAACCACTGAGCCACCATACAGTGCTAACCACTGAGCCAGCATACAGTGCTAACCACTGAGCCACCATACTGTGCTAACCACTGAGCCACCATACAGTGCTAACCACTGAGCCACCATATACAGTGCTAACCACTGAGCCACCATACAGTGCTAACCCCTGAGCCACCATACAGTGCTAACCACTGAGCCACCATACAGTGCTAACCACTGAGCCACCATACAGTGCTAACCACTGAGCCACCATACAGTGCTAACCACTGAGCCACCATACAGTGCTAACCACTGGAGCCCCCGTACAGTGCTAACCACTGAGCCACCATACAGTGCTAACCACTGAGCCACCATACAGTGCTAACCACTGAGCCACCATACAGTGCTAACCACTGAACCACCGTAAAGTACTAACCACTGAGCCACTATACAGTGCTAATCACTGGAACCACCGTACAGTGCTAACCGCTGAGCCACCGTACAGTGCTAATCACTGAGCCACTGTACAGTGCTACCGTAATCACTGAGCCACCTTGCAGTACTAACCTCTTAGCCACCATACAGTGCTAACTGCTAAGACACCGTACAGCGCTAACCACTTAGCCACCATACAGTGCTAACCACTGAGCCACCATACAGTGCTAACCACTGAGCCACCATAGAGTGCTTACCAGTGGAGCCACCATACAGTGCTAACCACTGAGCCACCATACAGTGCTAACCACTGAGGCACCATAAAGTGCTAACCACTGGAGCTACCATACAGTGCTATCCACTGAGCCACCATACAGTGCTAACCACTGGAACCACCATACAGTGCTAACCACTGAGCCACCATACAATACTAACCACTGAGCCACCATACAGTGCTAACCACTGAGCCACCATATAGTGCTAACCACTGAGCCCACCATGCAGTGCTAACCACTGAGCCAGCATACAGTGCTAACCACTGAGCCAGAATACAGTGCTAGCCACTGGAACCACCATACAGTGCTAACCACTGAGCCAACATACAATGCTAACCACTGAGCCACCATACAGTGCTAACCACTGAGCCACCATACAGTGCTAACCACTGAGCCACCATATAGTGCTAACCACTGAGCCCACCATGCAGTGCTAACCACTGAGCCAGCATACAGTGCTAACCACTGAGCCAGAATACAGTGCTAACCACTGAGCCACCATACAGTGCTAGCCGCTGAGACACCATACAGCATCAACCGCTGAGCCACCGTACAGTGCTAACCACTGAGCCTCCGTACAGTGCTAACCACTGGAGCCATTGTACAGTGCTAACCACTGAGCCACCATACAGTGCTAACCACTGGAGCCACCATACAGCGCTAACCACTGAGCCACCGTACAGTGCTAACCACTGAGCCACCATACAGTGCTAGCGCTGAGCCACCGTACAGTGCAAACCACTGAGCCACCATAGAGTGCCTTACCACTGGAGCCACCATACAGTGCTAACCACTGAGCCACCATACAGTGCTAACCACTGAGGCACCATACAGTGCTAACCACTGGAGCCACCATACAGTGCTAACCACTGAGCCACCATACAGTGCTAACCACTGAGCCACCATACAGTGCTAACCACTGAGCGACCATACAGTGCTAACCACTGAGGCACCATACAGTGCTAACCACTGGAGCCGCCATACAGTGCTAACCACTGAGCAACCATACAGTGCTAACCACTGAGCCACCATACAGTGCTAACCACTGAGCCGACCATGCAGTGCTAACCACTGAGCCACCATACAGTGCTAACCACTGAGCCACCATACAGTGCTAACCGCTGAGACACCATACAGCATCAACCGCTGAGCCACCGTACAGTGCTAACCACTGAGTCACCGTATAGTGCTAACCACTGGAGCCATTGTACAGTGCTAACCACTGAGCCACCATACAGTGCTAACCACTGAATTACTATACGGTGCTAACCACTGAGCCACCATACAGTGCTAACCACTGAGCCGCCATACAGTGCTAACCACTGAGCCACCGTATACAGTGCTAACCACTGAGCCACCATACAGTGCTAACCACCGATCCACTGTACAGTGCTAATCACTGAGCCACCATACAGTGCTAACCTCTGAGCCACCATACCGTGCTAACCACTGAGCCCCCATACAGTGCTAACCACTGAGCCCCCGTACAGTGCTAACCACTGAGCCACCATACAGTGCTAACCACTGAGCCACCACACAGTGCTATCCACTGAGCCACCATACAGTGCTAACCACTGAGCCACCATACAGTGCTAACCACTGAGCCACCATATACAGTGCTAACCACTGAGCCACCATACAGTGCTAACCACTGAGCCACCATACAGTGCTAACCACTGAGCCACCATATACAGTGCTAACCACTGAGCCACCATACAATGCTAACCACTGGAGCCACCATACAGTGCTAACCACTGAGCCACCATACAGTGCTAACCACTGACCACCATACAGTGCTAACCACTGATCCACCATACAGTGCTAACCACTGAGCCACCATACAGTGCTAACCACTGAGCCACCGTACAGTGCTGACCACTGAGCCACCATAGAGTGCTAACCACTGGAGCCACCGTACAGTGCTAACCACTGAGCCACCATACAGTGCCGACCACTGAGCCATCATACAGTGCTAACCACTGAGCCACCATATACAGTGCTAACCACTGAGCCACCATACAGTGCTAACCACTGAGCCACCGTACAGTGCTAACCACTGAGCCACCGTATACAGTGCTAACCACTGAGCCACCGTACAATGCTAACCACTGATACACCGTACAGTGCTAACCACTGAGCCACCATATACAATGCTAACCACTGAGCCATCATACAGTGCTAACCACTGAGCCACCGTACAGTGCTAACCACTGAGACACCATACAGTGCTAACCACTGAGCCACCATACAGTGCTAACCACTGAGCCACCATACAGTGCTAACCACTGGAGCCACCATACAATGCTAACCACTGAGCCACCATACAGTGCTAACCACTGAGCCACCATATACAGTGCTAACCACTGAGCCACCATTCAGTGCTAACCACTGAGCCACCATATACAATGCTAACCACTGAGCCACAATATACAGTGCTAACCACTGAGCCACCGTACAGTGCTAACCACTGAGCCACCATACAGTGCTAACCACTGAGCCACCATACAGTGCTAACCACTGGAGCCACCATACAATGCTAACCACTGAGCCACCATACAGTGCTAACCACTGAGCCACCATATACAGTGCTAACCACTGAGACACCATTCAGTGCTAACCACTGGAGCCACCATACAATGCTAACCACTGAGCCACCATACAGTGCTAACCACTGAGCCACCATATACAGTGCTAACCACTGAGCCACCATACACTGCTAACCACTGAGCCACCATACAGTGCTAACCACTGAGCCACCATACAGTGCTAACCCTGAGCCACCGTACAGTGCTAACCACTGAGCCACCATACAGTGCTAACCACTGAGCCACCATACAGTGCTAACCACTGAGCCACCGTACAGTGCTAACCACTGAGCCACCATACAGTGCCAACCACTGAGCCACCATATACAGTGCTAACCATTGAGTCACCATACAGTGCTAACCACTGAGCCACCATACAGTGCTAACCACTGAGCCACCATTCAGTGCTAACCACTGAGACACCATTCAGTGCTAACCACTGGAGCCACCATACAATGCTAACCACTGAGCCACCATACAGTGCTAACCACTGAGCCACCATATACAATGCTAACCACTGAGCCACCATACACTGCTAACCACTGAGCCACCATACAGTGCTAACCACTGAGCCACCATACAGTGCTAACCACTGAGCCACCGTACAGTGCTAACCACTGAGCCACCATACAGTGCTAACCACTGAGCCACCGTACAGTGCTAACCACTGAGCCACCATACAGTGCTAACCACTGAGCCACCATACAGTGCTAACCACTGAGACACCTTACAGTGCTAACCACTGAGCCACCATACAGTGCTAACCACTGAGCCACCATACAGTGCTAACCACTGAGCCACCGTACAGTGCTAACCACTGATCCACAATGCTGCCCTCATTTTATGGTTTTATAAAAAAAATGGTCTTTTTATAAACATATAAACAGAACTTTGTCTTTCAGATGGCTATATCTGTTATTGCAGCTAATTCCACTTCACTGTGACTAAGCTGCAATACCAAACACAACCTGTGAAGAAGAGTGGAGCTCTATCTGAAGACAAAGCAGATCTTTTTGTTCTCATATAAACCCTTTCATCCTCTTCTTGACACAAACTAAATGAGTTTACAGCAAGCAGAGATATTAACATTCTAGCATTTAAAACACATTTTTGCTGCTCCTTGATCTCCTCGGTCATATTTCATGCATTTCTTTCTCCTGGGTGCAATATCTACTGTATATATGAACAAGTCCTAATCTGCCTGTGCTGATAAGAGGGAACATTGCTGTAAAATGTCTCCTGCCCCCTGAAGAAAGCTTAGCTGGATCCTGGAATGTGGTGACCACCAAGTGCTGAAAGGTCAGCAAAGTTCTCAGCGTGTCGGGTAGGCCACCCCTCATTGCCCTTTCCTGGGGGATAGGGACATTAGGGCACTCACCGGGCTACTAAAAGCCACTAGAAGAAACACTCCATTTTTAATTCTAGAAACAGCGCCAACCTTGTTTAGTGGCTGAACCAGGTATTGCAGCATTATTGGTGCTGAGCTGCAATACCATACACAGCCAATGGGCTTGAGTGGCGCTATTACTGGAAGTAAAAAAGGGGATTAATTTTTTTTCCAATCCAATACATTCCCAACCTGTTTCCTGAAAGGCAAAGCATCTCATGTAGAAAAGTCACCTGACCACTGATATTACTGTAATTTATCATCACATACATCATCCTTGTGATGGCTGCAGTCAATCACTGGTCTTGGTGGCAATGTATGGCACTTGAGTTGAGAGGCAGGTGATTGGCTGTGGTGGTCACTAGTGGTGAGCGAGTGAGTCGGTCGACAGGGTGGGGGTGCTTAGATACCGGGACAGGTGGTTACTTAGTGGGGATCACGCGGCGGTACACGTCCGTGCCCTGGACCCTCATCGGGGTTGGTAATGATGGGGATTTTAGCATGACGCCACCTGTGATACTGGTCTAACCAGGTGCGGGCAGACTGGTGCTGCGTCGGACATACCTTCTGTCAGGACCTGTGCATTCGCTAATTCTGGTGTATCCCTAGTTACTGCTGACAGCGTTAGTAAAAAAATTTTTTTTCGGTATCGCGCTCTACAGAGGATGGTACACCTGGTATTTCCTGAACCAGACACTGCAATTCGTTGATTCACAGGCTGAGGAGTGGCTTATCTCGTCATTCAGCCGCGACGCATCATTCCGCTCTATGGCATAAGGCTGCCAGATTTACGTTAAAACATCAATAAGTCTATTGTAGCAACAGTACCGTTTTCCAGGCACGGATCTGTTCGTGACACCTAGAACTGAGTCGGTCGACAGGTAGGGGGTACTCGGATACCGGGACAGAGGGTACTTCAGTGGGGATCAGGGCTGTCAGTCTGGTTCCGTGCCCTGGACCTTCATTGGCGGGGTGGGGGTGATGATGATGGGGGATTTGGTAACGTGACGCCACCTGTGGTGCTGGTAATAGGGTATACCAGCGCTGTGGCCAGCCCTGAAGTAATGGGAATGCAGCTTTGGTAGAACAGCTCCCCACAGGTGGAGCTTTACCTCAGGGCAGCGGGGTGGATGAGAGGAGTAGTAGTAGTGGTTCTACTGTGAGGCGGGCGGCGGGCATCACACACACAATAGTCTTGTTTGGTACCTTTTTACTGATGTCCGGTAACAGGCACGGTCCAGGAGGTAACCTGGTTTCGGTGCAGCTTGGGACGTTCACCTTGGAGAGTGTGACTCCTCTGTTATGTGTGCGGTGATTGGGGTAAGTTCTGCCTAGTAACTGAACTTGCCGCTCTTTCTCCCTCTCATGGTACTACTCTACAACCGACAATGAGGACCTTGCTGTGGGGATCCCTATTCTTCTCTTGGGCCCCTGGTCCTATACTTGGTCGGTTTGGTGTCTCACTTGGTGTAAACTTCAGGTAGACTAGATCCTCCTGGTGGTCCAGGCTTTCTCTGCTACACTGTAGATGAATAGCAACTTTGGACTCCGTGTCCGGTGGGCTAAAGGGATACAGGTATGTTACCTTCTTCTTTCTTTCCTATTTCTTTCACTAACCTCCGTCCCTCCCCTAGGGCGTTGCACAACTGGGTCAGGTTTTTCTGATTCTGGGCCTAGCTTGGTCCCAGCAACCAGCTCCTTCCAGTCCTTCCTTCTGTACTGTCTCACTGGAACTAACTGACTGACTCTTCCCCTCAGGCCTGGATCTTTATGGGGGATCTGCCTTAAGGACAGCCAGGGGGCTCCCCTCCAGGTCTGGGGTGGAAGGTGTTGGGTGCTGTGTGTGCCAAGGTGTACATCCCTCCCTGCACCGGTGGGTCCTGTGGCAATCCCTCGCAGGGATACCACAGAGCACTACCATGCTCAAGTGCTTTGTACTCAAAATGAGAAGGTTGGGCGCGACTTGAGACCAAGTATAATGAAAGTCAATAGGAAACTCAAGGATTCCGGAAGATCGCTCAAGTTTCCCATTGGGCCCCAGAAGCTTCAAGTTACACCACTTGTGGCCCCTGCCTGCCTGTTTCATCAATCACGTGACCCCTAGTGATGAGCGAGCACTACCTGTGCTTTGTACTCGAAACGCGAAGCTTTGACGCGACTTGAGTACCAACTAAAGTGGAAGTCAATGGGAAACTTAAGCGATCTAGAATTCTCGAGTTTCCTATTAACTTCCATTATACTGGGTACCCAAGTCGTGTCCAACCTGCTTGTTTTGAGTACAAAGCACTCGAGCATTTGTAGTGCCTGCTCATCACTAGTGACCACTGATTGATGACATGGACAGGCAGGGGCCACCAGTAGGCATAACCTGAATCTCCGGGGCCCTGATGCGAAATCTCCAGTGGGCCCCCAATTATTGCAAATCTTTACTAGCATTAGTCTATTCATACAGGCTAAAGGGACCTTTGGGGCCCCTTAGGCTACAGGGAATTGGGTGCAATTGCAACTCCTGCACCTGTTGTAGTTACACCCGTGGGGGCCCCCAAAGTGATGGAGCTGGATCATTGGATGGTTGTAATTAAAGTATTTTAAACCATTTCCTACCAATTTGTGAAAATTCCTGAAAACCTCTGTCATTTTTGGACTTCTCTTTGTAGCAATGCAGCTTTATCACTCTACCTCCGGAGTTACAGGGGAACTTGGTGAAAGTTGTGACCGCACCGGAAATTCTGATAAATGTCTGTTTAATGTCTGCGAACTTATCTGAGGAACCTGCAGAGTTGTGAAAATAATTTACAGTAAAGACTTTCACCAGGCCATTAATTCACCGCAATATGTTATTACTCGCTCCCACCAAGGCTCCTGTCACGGCCTCCGAGTAATTAGGAGTCGCAGCTATACTTAAAGGGGTGGGGGACAAGGGCGCAATAGTGCACCTAGTCATCATTGCTACATGTATTGAAATCGGGGTGGTGCTATGAAACCACCCCACCTGGTATCAGTTTGTATCCCCACAACTGGTTGGAAGTGTGAAATACTCAAGAGGTGCTGCTGAGGAACCTCCACCATCATGACCAGTGGCTAGTCAGAATGATCTGGAGTAAAGGGTGTCACGTGTCGCGCTGCTCAAAGCTCAAAAACTCACCAAGGGCAGAATTTTCATCAAAAGATTTCAAGCTTTTATCCCTTCCTCCAAGCTTTCGGTGCCGCACCTGGCACCTTCCTCAGGGATATCCTGACGATAGGGAGCAGGGGATGGGACACATCCTATACTAATCCTGTGTCTGGCCTCTGAGCTTCCCTAACATCCCTAAGTGAGTCTTTCCATCCGCCGCCGTCACATGCCTAGTCCCTGAACTGTTCCTCCACTCTCTCTGACTAGTGCAGAGGCTGGTGAGTGCACTAGACTTCACCTCTACCGTATTCCAACACAAGGGAAGGAGGACAGACAGGGGAAGATAAATAATAAAATATAAAGCTGAGTGTATGTATATGGGTGTGTGTGTGTCATAGCCCCGCCCACTCCACACAGCCACGCCCACTTTGCAGCCTGCATCACCACATAACTCCGCTTCTTCCACATAGCCCCACCCCTGGGACTGTGAAGGGGTGGAGCTATTAAGGGCTGGGCTATACATGGAGCAATGCTATGAAAGGGGTGGGTCTACTGGGAGGGGTGGGCCTATGTGTAGGGATGGAGCAATGGGGCAGGGCTACTGGGAGGGGGCAAGGCTATGACACATGCACACATATAATTCCATATATGGGCATGTTTAGGTGTGTAGCCCTGCCCACTTCCAGTAGCCCCACCCACTCCACATATCCCTGCCCTGGGACTATGTGGAGGGTGGAGCTATGAAGGGATGACGGTACACATAGGGGCGTGGAGTTGTGTAGGGTGGAGCTACCGGCAGGGGATGGATCTATGATACATACACTCACATATATACAGTGCCATATATGGGTGATATTACTATATATAGGCGATATTACCATATAAAGGAATTATGACCATATATGTGCATTACGCTCGGGTAATGCCGGGCTATATAGCTAGTAAAGGATATTAAACACTTGACTGCTACAGCCAAACAATAGGGCTTCAGACAACACTGCTCCAACAACTGAACTCAACAGCGGATCTCCAGCAGCCTCCCTCCAAGATGGTCAGAATAGAATGGATCTATTACCAGCAGCAGCAGATGATGGATCATATGACTATTTAAAGGGAAGATGAGTGGTCACAAACGAGCTGAAGCTGAAAAGAACTAACCTGGAGCTACCAGCGAAAAAAAAAATGTCCTTAACCCTTGCAGGTCCAAAAGAAAGTAATCCAGAGTCTCACAAGGTTAGGTGAAGCTCAGATCCCAGAGCTGTCCTAAGTCTCCTAATGATGGGAGACACTCGTGACACCTTTTGGCTGAATTAATTCCAAGCAAATTACAAACAATTGGAATAGAAGAATCTGAAATTCTAGTGAAATCCAAGGCAAATTCAAATAGCCTTGAACAAATTGGCTCCTCTCTACGAGTCATCCGAGACGCATGGTCCCCAGGCGGCTTCTCAAAGTATCTCCGAAACGCTGCGATAACATGATTCGTGCAGCCCGAATCTGCTGTCAGTTCTCCTAGATCGTTCTTATACGATTAATTAATCCTTAATTGCATTAATTCAGCTTTAAAAGTGAATGGAAAAGTAAAAGAATGAACAGAAAACAAATGATAGCGTTTTTACCCCTTAAGGTCGGACATTATTATTCAAAAAGTGATTTCCTGCAAGGAATAAACAATTGATCAGTTGCGATTGTGTTGCATCTACGTACAAAAGCCTGTCATTAACTGCACATAATAAGTCATTAAAGGCGAACGATTCACTGAACGCTAACGACTTGGAGACATGATGTGATAAGTAGATGCCCCCGAGGTTCCTACTTTCAGGCTTTGGTCTTGTATTGTTTCTTGGGTGAAGTCATTGTTTCTGTTTCTTGTTTTGAGCCGGAATTTGGTGGATTGTCCTATTATTGTATCACCAATTAACTTCCTATGAGTCACCGAAACGCAGCGGGAGCCATTCAGGGAGGCTTTTATTCCACAAGCAACGATGTCGCTAATGACAATTAGTGCGTGGAGAATAACTAACTGTTGATGGGATTGATCTTCCCTGTAACGTCTGTGATTTCAGCTTCCAGGAGCTTCGTATTGTTTAATGTAAGTCTAATCGCCTTCATTAGTGAAGGACTGGGAAGTGGAGTGACTCAAGAATTACTGGGCAATGTTCACTCCGGTCAATGCCGGGAGATGTTATATTATTCAAGTGGGGGGGATTTTAACTCCTGGTGGCAACCTATCTGAGATTGATGGGTGTCGTCTTGTAGCAGCGAATCAGAGAAAGTAGTTATCTCTTGTATTTTATTCTTAAAGGGTAAATAACTAAACTTTAAAAAAAATTCATAAATTGCCTTTGTGGCGCCCTGCTCACGCAGGTGGCCACAGACTTCTCTAATGCACAGTTGGGTTTCCACAGCAGGTACCTACTACATGCAACATCTTCCACCCCGGCACAGTAGAGGAGCACCACTTGCTGACCTTAGGCAAGATCCCCTATAAATACTGCAGCTGGGGAGGAGTTAGTGAGAGTGTGCAGACGCTAGGAGAGCTGCGAAGACGTCCTGGTGGTCGGTGCCTCGGTTAGGCCCGAGCCAGTGACCTGGAGTGGCCCTTCTATGTCCCGCTAGCCTAAGTGGGGATAGAAGGCAAGTAGTAAAGAGCTCAAAGGGAGTGAGGAACTAGTGGAAGTTCGCCCTAAAACGTACCGAACATCGGGGATCCACACCTGTGGGGTACTCCAGGACCACAGAAAACCCCGTCGCACTGTGGAGACTTCAGTCACCCGGTCCCCCTGTGCATCAGAGAGAGGGAGCCAGACACAGCAGTGTACCACCGCAGTGATCAGAGAGGGTAACCCGTGGACCGCACAGGAGGAGAGTGCAGAAAGCAGAGACAGGAGGAGAGAGGAGGGAAGTCAGGCTGCATGCAGGCTGGGCTTCATTTACCACAGAGGAACAAAGGAGGCCTTATACCCACTTGCTGTGGGGACCCACTGGGCACCTGGTCACCTGTCAGTGCCCTGGACATGTTTACCTGCCGTAACAACAGTAAAAAGGTAAAAGAGACTTCTGCAGTGTGCGTATGTCATTCCTCTCCATTCCCGGTGCCCCTCATAGACTGTTCCATCACTCCCCATCCCAGCCTACAGCTCTACTCCATCTGCCCCTTCACACTACCCAGGAGGTCCAGCCCTACCTGTAGGGGGCTTGGTCATCTCTGCCCCACTACCATCTACCACCAGCGGACTGTGGCGGCGCTGGTGACCCATCACCAAACACTACAGGTGGCGTCACGTAAAAACTCTAATGCCCTGTAAATAATACCCCTTTTTGAAGTGTAACCCAGGACACGGGATCAGGTGTGGCCACCACTCCCCATGACACAGCAACGCTAACCCTGGAGCCTGATACACGAGTATCCCAAAGCCTGGGGCTCGACACCTTTCATTAGTAACTTTGACCATTAAGTGAGACCCTCATGATCACTCAAAGAAAAGAGATTGTACAGGAAGTGAAGGGTTAATAATTCATGCTGGCGATGGATCAGGTGGAAAGAATACAAGCCAGGAACGTAAAATCCAAGTAGATTATTTAGTCGACGCATTTCAAAGTGCTAACGTCTTCTTCAGGATGACCCACCCCAGGGCCTTGGGATACCCGGTTCTGGGAGTTGATTTACTTGGGGATGTCACAGGCGGCCTGTGCCCGAAGCCCTTGGCCCTTGCGGTCGCTGAAAAAGGGGATAAAAATAAAATAAAAAGTACTGATACCGGCGCTGCTGCAGACCTCCGGGGATGATGTTGAGGCAGCTAGTTGGTAACGCACCCCGTAGGTGGACAGGGATCACCGGGGCAGTAATGGAAGAATGGAGAACTCACACAGGGAGGCGGCTCATCAGGTGGAGCTGCAGGCTGACAGTCTCTGTGGACAGGAGTATGGCTCCTCCAGTGCAGGCTAATAAACACACCACACAGTCTTAGTCTCTGAACTGGGTTTTACTGGTGACTCAGGCAGCAAACAGTTCTTTACACACAGTCCACGGGTACTGCTGGCCGGGGTAGTCAACAGGTGATAAGGATGTTTCACTGGGGACCCTCTGTGGTGTGCCTGCTTTTCCTCTCATCAGTCCTCACTGCGCGCTCCTCCTTCGTTCCTTGCGCTCTTGTGCACTGAGCCCACCACCGATCCCCGCGGATCCTTCTGGAGTCTAACACCCTCCATTGGGAGTCTATCTCCTCTGGGCCTTCTCTGGAGTCTATCGCTCTCTGGGCCTCCCTGACCCTATACGGGCCCTTAGGGGAATTATGCCGGGGTTGCCGCGACCTCTAAAGAAGCACATGCCGTCCGGTTCTGAGGCTCGCAATTAAACGGCCACACTGCCTCGGAGCCGGTCCTCTGGTTTGGACTGTATCCCTGCGGTCAGGGAGACGTATCGGCATAGATTCGGGTGTACTTCAACACCCTAGGATCCCCTTCGGTTCCCAGGCCACCTGTCCTGAGGTGCCCTCCACTGCACTTCTTGCAGGGTTTCCCTCCAACGACTTTCTGACTGACTAACTTTCCCGCTCTCCACTAACCACTTAAGCTCCTCCCGATTTCCTAGCGACAGATTAACCTATTGGTCCCCTGACCTAAGGTGTGTGGATGCGTGTGATGAGTGTCCCCTATTAACATCCCAGTCCCCTGGTCACATGGATACTAGACACTCTGGTCTGGGTGCAGTACCCCGCCGTGGCGTCCCGACCAGTGAGGCGCCACAAGGACATAAAAGTACAGAAATGTTCAACTTAAATGGGTTGTCAGGGTTTTTGCTATAATTTCTGTGTATCCAGGCTGCAAAATGTTGACAGTTTGTAATTTACATCTTGTCAACAGTAGCGGTCCCAAGTGCACTGCGTATCGCCTTCACAGCAGCGGATTCGGCACAGTGTGTCAGTGGAGCAGGGGACAGCTGTGTACAATTGGGGTGGGTGGTGACAGTAGTGGCTGGGGAGGGCCTGTAGCAGTCTGGGGGTGGCCGGGCATGGTGTAGACTGGGGGAGGGAGCGTGTTTGTAGGAGACTGGGAGTAAACGACCAGTTTCCCACTTAGGCCGGCATCACACCGCTGTCCGACGTGAATCTGTCAGCCCCGGACCCGATTATGCCATAATACAGCCCTATGGGGCCGGATGGAACCGGATGACAGCTATCTGTCCAGGAGGATCCGGGAGAATTCAGATTTTCCTCCCGGACACAAAAATATTGCTTGCAACATTTTTGTGTCCGGGGCAAAAAATCCTCCAATGTACAATTGTTTGTGGCACAACCCCTTTAAGGAAGGGAACTTCTATTTCTCTTCTTGTCAGACCACATGTTTCGTCTAAAGAATGAAAGTTTGCTGCAAATTCCTGCAAAACCACCCACAGATGGCGGGAGGAATTGCCGATATGATCATTTAATTGATGTTTATGACACTTCCATGGGGCGGTCTATGGGGACCGGCCTGTTCTGCTGGGGTGGAGGAAATGTAAGACATATCATGATATATTTGTTATTGTACTTTATCCGTATAGATCACTCTTCCAGGAAAGGTCTCTATGGAGGAGAAAAAATGCACAATTCAGGCCCATTTGCAATAAAAGTGTAAATATCGGCGGCTCGTCAGCTTCCTCCTGACACCGGGGAGCAGAGGCTCAATCCTTTACTCCTCGCCCCGGCTCCCGGAGGGCGGATGTTTAGGAAGATGATTCCAGATAGGAGGTGAAGCCGCTTCCAGGGGAATCTCCCAAAATATTTATCTGTTGCTAATACAAGGAGGACGGGATCCTCCAAGAGGCTGAGGACGTTCTTACATGTTCTCCAGGAGCACAGAGCAATATAAGGCGAAACCCCCGAAATCTCCCCGAGGGCGAAACATCTCTAATGTGAACGGATGCTGACAGCTGTCACTGTGATGTGCAGGCGCGGCTGACCGACTGTCCACGAGCTGCACATACTTATTACTGGAGAAACGTCTACACTTAACTGGGGATCAGGCTCCAGAACCACTATCAGGATCGCTCCGATTTTCTTTCTTATTTTCTTTCCTTCTTTATTTTTCTTTCCTTTCTTTCCTCCCTTTTCCTTCCTCTTTTTCCTTTTGCTTCTTTCTTGGTTTTTCTCATTCTCTCTTTCGTTCTACCTTCCTTCTTTCCTTCCTTGATTTCTCTCTTTCTTTTTTTATTTCTTTCTTACCTGCTTTACTTTCTTTCTTCCCCTTTTTCCTTTTCTTTGTTTTTTTCTTGTTTTTTTCTCTTCTTTCTTTCATTCTACCTTCCTTCAATTTTTTTTCTTTATTTCTCTCCTTTTTCTTTCTTTCTTACATGCTTTTGTGGCACCACCCCAGGGTTCATGTGCCACAGTAACACCACAAAGGGTTAACTCCCCACACAACCCACAACACTACACTAGCGCCTCCAGGCCAGAATGGGGAGCTAAAGCTGCTTCCCTATATATTCTGATGTGGAGAGGAAGTGGGCAGTTCAGTTCCTGGGAGGACTGAGGAAGAAGGACCTGGGTGTAAAAAAACTGCGTTAGGCTCAACCCACGGTCCACTGTCCATTTCCAGGCCAAGCCAGGGTGTGAGGAACGGAAACAGGAGAAGCAGAGGAACACACCTGGGAGACCGAGTTACCCTGAAACTCACCCTAGAGGAGCGCACAGAACGGATACCGGATGCGGGATTGTGCCTGAAACATACAGCACAGTGAACACTGGATTAGTGAAGGTCCCACATCTTCACTGTACCACAGTGAAGCAACACGGCGGGGTCAGGAATATAAGACAAGACTCAAGTTGCCTAGCAAGTTGGTACCCGTGAGGGGAGACAGGGCCGGCAGCTTAGCTAAAGTGGCAGCAGGGCCACACACACAGCGCAGGAGTAGGAAGCCAAAGGACCCGGCCAGGGTGGGAGCAACCCGGCCCCTGTACAGACTCCGTGGACAGTACTCAGCTGAATCACTATCTCAGTAACAGACCTGGAAAACTACAAAACCGTGAGTCCGTGTAATCCTTGCGCTCGAGCCCTACTCTCCCTCACAAACTGTTATCATCACTACTACCACTACCCTTACCCTGCATCATCCATAGACTATCATCACCACTGCCCCGGAGACAAGGCTCTGCCTGTGGAGAGCTGTCACATCACAGGCTGCTATCCATCATCCCCGGAGGTTCTGCAGCAGCGGTGGTCACCCTGACCACATACCATGGGTAGCGTCATGACTCTATTCCCTGTAAATAACCCCTTTTACTTGTGGGCTCAGGACACAGTGCGGACCAAGACCACCGTGATACCCCGTGATACCCCGATCCGGTACCGAGTACCCGGTCCCAGTGGGCTCCACACTTTCCTTTCTTTCTTCCCTTTTTCCTTCCTTTCTTTTTCTCTTTCTTTGTTTCTTCCTTCTTCCTCATTTTTTCTCATTTATTCTTTCATTCTGCCTTCTTTTACTTTCCCTTCTTTCTTTCTTTTTCTCTTTTTCTGATTCTTTTTTTCTTTTTTCCTTCCATTCTCTCTTTCCTTCTTTCTTGTTTATCATTTATTGTCTCTATCTACACTTGTTTTTATCTTTATTTTTCTGTTTGTTTTCTTTTTTTCTCTTTCCTTCTTTCTTTCCTTTTTTTCTTTCCTTTCTTCTTTTCCATTTTTCTTTAATTGATTCCTTCTTTTCACTCCTTTTTTCTCATTCTCTTTCTTACTTTTTTTCTCTTCCTTTCTTTTTCCCGTTCTTTCTCACTTTCTTTATTTTTCTCCTTTTTTTTGATCCCCGGATGTAATGCCTGTATACTCTTATATTCTGTGATCCCCGGCTGTAATGTCTGTATACTCTTATATTCTGTGATCCCCAGCTGTAATGTATGTATACTCTTATATACTGTGATCCCCGGCTGTAATGCCTGTATACTCTTATATTCTGTGATCCCCGGCTGTAATGTCTGTATACTCTTATATTCTGTGATCCCCAGCTGTAATGTCTGTATACTCCTATATTCTGTGATCCCCAACTGTAATGTTTGTATACTGTTATTTTCTGTGATCCCCAGCTGTAATGTTTTTAAACTTATATTTTGTGATCGCCGGATATAATGTCTGTATAGTCTTATATTCTGTGATCCTCAACTGTAATGTCTGTATCCTCTTATATTCTGTGATCCCCAGCTGTAATGTCTGTATACCCTTATATTCTGTGATCCCCGGCTGTAATGTCTGTATCCTCTTATGTGATCCCCAGGTGTAATGTCTGTATCCTCTTATATTCTGTGATCCCCGGCTGTAATGTCTGTATACTCTTATATTCTGTGATCCCCGGCTGTAATGTCTGTATACTCTTATATTCTGTGATCCTCCGCTGTAATGTCTGTATACTGTTATATTCTGTGATCCCTGGCTGTAATGTCTGTATACTCTTATATTCTGTGATCCCTGGCTGTAATGTCTGTATACTCTTATTCTGTGATCCCTGGCTGTAATGTCTGTATACTCTTATATTCTGTGATCCCCAGCTGTAATGTCTGTATACTCTTCTATTCTGTGATCCCCTGGCTGTAATGTCTGTATACTCTTCTATTCTGTGATCCCCTGGCTGTAATGTCTGTATACTCTTATATTCTGTGATCCCCAGCTGTAATGTCTGTATACTCTTATATTCTGTGATCCCCGGCTGTAATGTCTGTATACTCTTCTATTCTGTGATCCCCTGGCTGTAATGTCTGTATACTCTTATATTCTGTGATCCCCAGCTGTAATGTCTGTATACTCTTATATTCTGTGATCCCCGGCTGTAATGTCTGTATACTCTTATATTCTGTGATTCCTGGCTTTAATGTCTGTATACTCTTATATTCTGTGATCCCCGGGTGTAATATCTGTATACTCTTATATTCTGTGATCCCTGGCTGTAATGTCTGTATACTCTTATATTCTGTGATCCCCGGCTGTAATGTCTGTATACTCTCTTACTTCCTCCCCTGCCCAGGAGCTGTGATATATCTGACCTGTTCCTGCATGGTTGGACACATACTGTACATTACGCAGGGACACATACGTATATAAGAATATCTCAGGACAGGAACATTTTTTAACACATCCAATTGTTGAACTTATTTTTATTCTAAGATCTATTAAATAAAATGTACAATTGTTTGTGGCACAGCCCCTTTAAGTGTGGTCTGTCTGTGTAAACCAGACTATTAATTGATCGCTAATCGGTAAATATTTGCTGATCAATGGTTGTTTAATGGAGCAAGTTTGCTGTAAACAACCCGACCTTTCAGCCTCTGTATGGTCTATGATCACCCAACCAGTGAATATTGATTTTCGTCATTACATATTGGCTAATTGCCTTGTGATGTAATATTTTTTTATCCTTTAATGACCTCTCCTGTATCTAGTCATCTCTTACCCTTTGTGCATTGTGTCAGCACAGTAGGGGGCAGCGGACAAGTAGACATAGGTCACATCACCATTCCTGCTGAAAACTTTCCTGGGGTTGCTGAGTGAATCAGTCAAATAAGTACATGACCCTTCCTGTGCCCTCTGACCATTGAGACCCCAGTGAGTATGTGCAGAACATGTGGACCCATTCTCTGCTAGTCATACATCTATGAGACCAGAGCTCCACTCAATATACTTGTAAGGATGGAGGCTTTATCACGGATCCTCCTAGGATAGGAAAGCCTATCACTTACATATAACACACTGCACCCTAAAATGTCTTAGAACTGAAGGGCTCCAACAGAACGGAGTAATGCACACTAAATTATTGGGGTATACCTAGCAAAGGACACCAGGATATGCCATCCCTTATAGCCGCGTGGGTCAGATGTTTTAGACAGGGGCATAAGTACAATAGGTGCAGGGGTTACAATCACACCCGGGCCCTGAAGCCTAGGGGGCCCCAAAAGCCTCTTTGGCCTATAGAAAAAGACTAATGCTATTAAAGGTTTGCAATAATTGGGGGCTCCATTAGAGCTTTTGCATCGGGACCCATGAGCTTCAAGTTACACCACTGCTCTTAGACCCTCATTAATTCTGAGAAAGAAGCAGCTTCCGTGCTGGTTTAGTTGGGGTCCAATCTCAGTCAACTAATGTAAAAATGAAAAGGTTATTCTACATAGGTGATAACTTGTACTTCAATAGCGGTCAAAGATAAGGTCTTCATATCAAGTAACATTTCACTGGTGATGAAGACACGGCTCGTACATAGTCTGGTCTATTCTGTAGTAACATATGGAAGTGAAACCTGGACAATAAAGAAACAAGACAGAAGAAGAGTCAACGCCTCCGAAATGTGGAGCTGGAGAAGGATGTGATCAATACCATGGATGACAAGAAGAGCAAACACATCAATACTGGAACAGATCAGACATGTCACTGGAAGGAAGATCACCAAGATATGACTGTGTACACATCATACGAAGAGAGCAATCACTGGAGAAGGACATCATGGTCAGAAGAATAGGAGAAACAAGGCAAAGAGGAAGACCAACAACCTAATGGCTTGATATAATCAAGATAACGGCAGAGAAGACCTTGGTGGATCTATCTAGACTTAGAGAAGATCCTGGAGGACCTATATAGGTTTTGAGAAGACCCTGGAGAACCTATACAGGCTTGGAGAAGACACTGGAGGACCTATATAGGCTTGGAGAAGACCTTGATAGATCTGCCTAGGCTTAGAGAAGACCTTGGTGGATCTATCTAGACTTGGAGAAGATTCTAGAGGATCTATATAAGTTTTGAGAAGACCCTGGAGGACCTGTATAGGCTTGGAGAAGACCCTGGTGGACCTATCTAGTCTGTACAAGATCAATCTTCCTACAGAGCGTTTATCCATCAAGTCGTCAATTATGGCATCAGATCGCACTGAATGCCTTTAAATATTAAATAAGTCTGGGACTTCAACTGATTCCAAAAATGGAGCACTGAAATGACCCATCAATATGGAAAATATGGTGTATTCAAAGCATAGGCCATCAGTATCTGATCAGTGGTGGTGCGACACCCGACACTCACACCGATCAGCTGTTATCGGCGTTAGCGGTGGCCAGTAGTTCTTGGTTGCTGCAGAACACAACAGGTCCATCAAATTTATAGTGACTGCGGGCAAGTACTACACAATCATCCCCATTCATTTGAATAAGGAGTGGATCTCAAATAAGGGGTCATGGCCAGTATAGAAATGATGGTTTCCGGAAGCCTCTGAGCACTTCCTGCCGCTGTTGGTACTGGATCCTGTAACAGTTGGTTGTAGAGAGTGTGGGGTGTCACCCCCCCAAAGGTTAAATATGGATGGCCTTAAGATCCATGCTGATGGGGCAAGTCGAAACCATTTAATACTCTTTGGTACAGACAGAGAAAACAGACAGAGACAATTAAAAATTCTCAGACAATTCCATACATCCCAATGATCAAACACCTACTGATCATCTGGTTATCAACTATCCCATGGATAACTTTTACTGTTGGTAAAAACCCCTACAGGGATTGCTGCCATGGTGTAACATTAGATATCTGCAGGATGATTGGTTTGGGCATTGCTATGTAATGAAAAGAATGGCATAAACTTAAACTATCGCTGGGTTCCATTTATTTTTAGGATATGTTTTTTCCCAAATATTGGATCCCCACCAATCACCAAATGAGGAAATATCCTAACATTATGTTATCATTTTAAGGGATAGGAAAACTGGGAAAAGCAATGTAAAGCTTATATAGGTTATTTATTGTTATCCTACTGTATCCTCACCCATCCCTTGAAGACTGTGAGCCTTCATGGGCAGGGTTCTCTCTCCTCACCTTCTGTATCCTCACCTATCCTTTGTAGACTGTGAGTCCTCGTGGGCAGGGTCCTCTCTCCTCACCTACTGTATCATCACCCATCCCTTGTAGACTGTGAGACTTCGTGGGCAGGGTCCTCTCTCCTCACCTTCTGTATCCTCACCCATCCCTTGTAGACTGTGAGCCCTCACATGGCAGGGTCCTCTCTCACCTACTGTATCCTCTCACCCATCCCTTGTAGACTGTGAGCCTCGTGGGCAGAGTCCTCTCTCCTCACCTACTGTATCCTCACCCATCCCTTGTAGACTGTGAGCCCTCATGGGCAGGGTCCTCTCTCCTCACCTACTGTATCCTCACCCATCCCTTATAGACTATGAGCCCTCGTGGGCAGAGTCCTCTCTCCTCACCTACTCTATCCTCACCCGTCCCTTGTAGACTGTGAGCCCTTGCAGGCAGGGTCCTCTCTCCTCACCTACTGTATCCTCACCTATCTTTTGTAGACTGTGAGTCCTCGTGGGCAGGGTCCTCTCTCTTCACCTACTGTATCATCACCCATCCCTTGTAGACTGTGAGCCCTCGTGGGCACGGTCCTCCTTACATACTGTATCCTCACACATCCCTTGCAGACTGTGAGCCCTCATAGGTGACATCCTTTCTCCTCACCTATTGTATCCTCATCCATCTCTTGTAGACTGTGAGAACTCGTGGGCAGGGTCCCCTCTCCTCACCTACTGTATCCTCACCCATCCCTTGTAGACTATGAGCCCTTATGGGCAGGGTCTTCTCTCCTTCTGTGCCTGTGTATGTCTTGTATTGCTCATAATTATTGTACAAGTCATTGAATAAATGGCGCTATAATAATTAATAATAGTAATTAATTTAGAAACCTATTTTTAAATATCTTATTGGAGAATAAGCCGGACAGGGTCAACAATGTGCACATTTTTACAAACAGTAAATTCATTTTAATTATCTCAATGTAATACCTTATTTTTCCTGCAGGGGCACTGCAGGGGAATCAAGCACAGCTATAACAAAAAAGAGGTATGGAGAACTGCACAACGTTCTATATTATGGAGGTAACATTTGTACTTATGAAGCTCTCTCCATTGAGTCCTATGAAGATCTGAGCTCTATGTAATCCAAGTCAATATTCATGCTCACCACAGCATTAAATGACCGTTAATCTGGTACATGCAAATCAATTGGCGGTCTGTTAATGACCTGTTTAATCAAGCCGACCAAAATTCTATGTGCACAGAAGTATTGGACAAGATCTGTATCACAGTTATGGAACAATGAAATCCGAATATCACCCACAAAGAGATTCCACTACTGTAACCTGGATCCTGTGAGCTCAGCCAAAGGCCCCTTACATAAAAAACTCAGGAGTGTCACATTCTGTTTTGACCATCCGTGTAGCTACCCATGTGTATGTGTGTCTCATCCGTGTATTGTCGTCGTTCAATGGACCAGAAATAAACGCATCACGTGTTAAAGATGTGTAAAGATTGATGGATAGATAGATAGATAGATAGATAGATAGATAGATAGATAGATAGATAGATAGATGTGAAAGTATTCATCCCCCTTGAACTTTTCAACCTTTTGACACATTTCAGGCTTCAAGCATAAAGATATAAATTCTAATTTTTTTGTGAAGAATCAACAACAAGTGGGACACAATCGTGAGGTGGAACAAACTTTATTGGATATTTTAACTTTTTAACAAATAAAAAACTGAAAAGTGGGGCGTGCAATTTTATTCGGCCCCTTTACCTTCAGTGCAGCAAACTCCCTCCAGAAGTTCAGTGTGGATCTCTGAATGATCCAATGTTGTCCTAAATGACTGGTAATGATAAATAGAATCCACCTGTGTGTAATCAAGTCTCCGTATAAATGCACCTGCTCTGTGATAGTCTCAGGGTCTGTTTCAAGTGCAGAGAGCATCATGAAGACCAAGGAACACACCGGGCAGGTCAGAGATACTGTTGTGGTTTAAAGCTGGATTTGGATACAAAAAGATTTCCCAAGTTTTAAACATCTGAAGGAGCCACTGTGCCAAGCGATCATATTGAAATGGAAGGAGTATCAGACCACTGCAAATCTACCAAGACCCGGCCGTCCCTCTAAACTTTCATCTCGAGCAAGGAGAAGACTGATCAGGGATGCAGCCAAAAGGTCCTGGATGAACTGCAGAGATCTACAGCTGAGGTGGGAGAGTCTGTCCATAGGACAACAATCAGCCGTACACTGCACAAATCTGGCCTTTATGGAAGAGCGGCAAGAAGAAGCCATTTCTCAAAGATCTCCATAAAAAGTCTCATTTGAAGTTTGCCACAAGCCGCCTGGGAGACACCAAACATGTGGAATAAGGGGCTCTGCTCAGATGAAACCACAATCAAACTTTTTGGCCACAATGCAAAATGATATGTTTGGTGTAAAAGCAACACAGCTCATCACCCTCAAAACACCATGCCCACTGTCACACATGGTGGTGGCCTGCAAACACCCTCCCCACTGTCACACATGGTGGTGGCAGCATCATGGTTTGGGCCTGCTTTCCTTCAGCAGGGACAGGGAAGATGGTTAAAATTGATGGGAAGACGGACGGAGCCAAATACAGAACCATTCCGGAAGAAAACCTGCTGGAGTCTGCAAAAGACCTGAGACTGGGACGGAGATTTATCTTCCAACAAGACAATGATCCCAAACATAAAGCAAAATCTACAATGGAATGGTTCAAAAATAACCGTCTCCAGGTGTTAGAATGGCCGAGTCACAGCCCAGACCTGAATCCAATGGAGAACCTGAGGAAAGA
>JARQOC010000006.1:36011307-36190450 GCA_033576535.1 Allobates femoralis
GGCGGTGACATCACGATAGGGCGGACTCTATGGCACTGGGGACAGCAGCCGTCACCCCCCACCCCCCGTGCGGTCTCTCTCCCGTTTGCTGTTTTTTCCTCCTTGCTCCCTGCCCCCTAGGCTCTCTGTCTGCCCCCCCTGTGCTCGCTTTTTGGCCCCCTGTGCTGCCTCATTGCTGCCTCTCCCCTGTGCTCACTGTCCACGCCCCTTTCCCCTGTGCTCACTCTCTTGCCCCCCTGTGCTCGTCTATGCCCTCCCTGTGCTCACTTTCGGCCCCCCTGTGCTGCCTCGTCTCTGCCTGCCCCTGTGCTTGCTCTCTGCCCTCTCCCCTGTGCTCACTCTCTGCCCCCCTGTGCTCACTCTATGCCCTCCCTGTGCTCACTTTCTGCCCCCTGTGCTGCCTCATCTCTGCCTCCCTGTGCTTGCTCTCTGCCCCTCTCCCCTGTGCTCACTCTCTGCCCTCCCTGTGCTTGCTCTCTTGCTCCTCTCCCCTGTGCTCACTCTCTGCCCTCCCATGCTCACTCTCTGTCCCTCTCCCCTGTGCTCACTCTCTACCCCCCTGTGCTCACTCTCTACCCCCCTGTGCTCACTCTCTACCCCCCTGTGCTCACTCTGTCCCCCTGTGGTCACTCTGTGCCCCCCTGTGCTCGCTCTCTGCCCCCCTAGCCCTGTGCTCACTCCTGCCCCCGTGCTCTACTCTCTGTCCCCCCATGCTTCGCTCTCTGCCCCCTCCCCTGTGCTCACTCTCTGCCCCCCGTGCTCGCTCTCTGCCCTCCCCTGCTCACTCTCTCCCCCCTCCCCTGTGCTCACTGTCTACCCCCCTGTGCTCACTCTGTGCCCCCCTCTTCCCTGTGCTCACTCTCTGCCCCCCCGTGCTCGCTTTCTGCCCCCCATCCTGTGCTCACTCACTGCACCCCCGTGCTCGCTCTCTGCCCCCCTCCCCTGAGCTCACTCTCTGCCCCCCTGTGCTGCCTCATCTCTACCCCCCCGACTGCAGGGACCTGGTGGGGTGATCAGGAGGGGGTTCATCTGGCAGACTGTGGGGAGTGGACCAGGGACAGCATGCAACAGGCTGCGGCTGCCATATTTCCATACTCATCACTTGGGTGTAGAAATATGGTGTTGCCTGAAGTGACCTAGGCAGACAACCAGACAGAAGAGGATGAGCCACTTCGCAATAATAGAATTAGATTCCCACAATTATGAAGAGAAGGTCACCTTACGCTTGTTTTCATGGGATTTATTTTTCTGCTTAAGCCCATGTTCCCATGCTGCATTTGTTCATCAGTTTTTTGTGCATAAAACAAGTCAAGCCAGGAGATATTTCAGGAAGACTTACTCCACTTATGTTGTATTTTTCCATATTGGTTTCTATGTGGAGCCTAAAAAATCCATGAAAACAAATGCAATTGTGCTTTTCAGTGCAGAATTCCAGCATTTCTGCATAAAAACATCCTTCAATAAGCAAGGGTCACATTTGCGGCACGGCACTGCAGTTAAAAGTGCTCAAAACCGGATCAGAAACCGCAGCCCATAGGAGCCCATTATAGTAACTGGATTGCACTACATGCAATCCGATTACCGACTCCAGTTTCGTTGCGTGAAAAATCATGCAGGCATCGTATTTTCGCAGCGGTATCTCTGCCGCAGCAGAATTCCTATAATGGGCTCCGATGGGAGCCCATGCGGCTGCCGCACCGCCATAAACCTAATGTTAAAGCTTTCAGGACCCTGGATAGCGGCAGATACAATACGCACATTACGTACTGTATCTCCTCCACAGCGAGGAGCCGCCGGCTTTGATTCATAAAATAGTAAATGCCGACAATAGCGGGCAATACAGTAATGCACCTAATTAACCCTACATATGCACCCCATATGGTCACCATGTCTGTAGGGTGGGTGGACACTCCCATCTATTATTGACATTAACCCTTTGTTTATCCCTGCGGCAGCAGGGATGAACAAAGCATCCGGCTACCACAGGCATTCACATGTGCCTTGAGGTAGCCGGATGGGCTCCCATAGGCGCCCATTATAGCAAGCCTGCTGCAGTTTGCAAACCGCTCCGAAAACTGCAGCCTGCATGATTCTCACCGCAGGCTGCAAATCCGGAAGCGTAATGGATTTATAATGGGCTCCTATGGGCAGCGGATCCTGATCCGGTTTTGAGCATTTTAACAGCTCAAAACCGGATCAGGATCTGCATTTGCTACCGCAAATGTGACCCCAGCCTGTGCGGTTAATTCATACGGCTATGTTCACACTGTGCGGTTAATTCATATGGCTATGTTCACACTGTGCGGCTTATGATCCGTGTTTTTTTTCCGGTGCGTTTTTCTCTCTTTTTCAGCTGGAAATCTGGATCATCTTTTGAACAAACCAGATCAGAATCAGATCATCCATTTTGGATCCATTTTGGATCCGTTTTGGCTGCGTTTTTTCTGGTGCATTTTTGTTAGCCATAGACAATGATTTGAATGGGAAAAGCGGATCTGAACCCACAGGCTTTATTCACACACCATTTGTGATCCGTTCTTTTGCAGTGAACAGATCCGTTTTTTTCCTGGAAAAGTGATCCATCAAAAGAGAGGGCATGATAGTTTCTCTGGAGTTTTTCTCATCCGCTTTTCCCTAGGTAACATTCTAAATGGGGGACAAAAGGCAGCGTTTGTGCCCTTAGGGTCATGGCGTGATGTAGACATTTTACTGTATTTTTTATATTTTTATAATTACCTAAAAATTTGCTGAAAAGCTACAAAAAACAGGATAAAATGACCCCTACATGTGTGCATGCACCCTTGCATGGTGGGGATAAGACCCTATAACTATCCTATCAATACACACAAAAATACAATTTTACTATTACCATAATGAAAATACCACAAAAGTAACATTTTACCTAAATAAGGGGAGAATTATTCTTAAGTTAAAGCCTAGTTGTGTGAAATAGTCTCAGCTAAAATCCCTTACTGGTTGCTACATGCTTTTTTTTTTCAATGCATAAAATAACTAAATAATAATAAATAATAAGTAATATATTAAATAGGTAATAATACATTATAAATAAAATAATAATAAAAAATATGTAAATATACCAAGTAAGACATTAAATAATAATAATAAATTAAATAAATAATAAAAAATAAGTAAAAATAACAAGTACGGTAATGTATTAAATATCTAATAATAAATAAAATTAATAATATTAAAAATAATACAATAATAAGTAATACATTGAATATTAATAATAAATAAAATAAATAATGAATTAAAAAAAATAATAAAAATAATAAGTAATACATTAAATATATAATAATAAATAATACATTAAATAATAATAAAAATAAAAAAGTAATACATTAAATATTAATAGTAAATAAAATAAATATTAGAAAATAATAAAAATAATAAGCAATACATTAAATATATAATAATAAATAGATTAAAATAATAATAAATAATAAAAATAAGTAAAAATAACAAGTAAACATTAAATATACTAATAATAAATAAGTAAAATCATAGTAAATAATACAAATAAGTAAAAATAACAAGTAATACATTAAATATCTAATAATAAATAATAAGTAAAATAAATGATAACTATTTAAAAATAATGAAAATAATAAATAATACATTAAATATCTAATAATAAATAAAATAAATAATAAATATTAAAAAATAATACAAATAATAAGTAATACATTAAATATCTAATAATAATAATAATAAATAATACATTAAAAATAATAAAAAATAAGTAAAAATAACAATACATTAAATATCGAATAATAAATAAAATAAATAATAAATATTACAAAATAATAAAAATTATAAGCAATACATTAAATATATAATAATAAATAATACTTAAAATAATAATAAATAATAAAAAAAAAGTAAAGATAACAAGTAATATTATTTATTATTAGATATTTAAAGTAAGTAAAATAAAAAATATTAACAAATAATAAAAATAACAAGTAATACATTAAATATTAATAATAAATAATACATTAAATAAATAATACAAATTGAAAAAAAAAAATCTCAAAGTCACAAAAAAGTTAATGTGAATAAAACATTATCAAATATTTCTCCACAATGAAATATTGAAATATATATAGACTAGATTGAATTAGAATTATATCTACAAGGTTTAAAAGAGAACGTTAACGAAAGCAACATTTTAATTCCATAAATTACATTTAAATTTTATTTTTAATTTTTATTATTTTTAAAATTTGCTTGTGAAAGGAAAATCACGCTTTACCATTTAAAGTCATAGGGAACATATTTAACCCCAAGAAGGTCAACCCCAAAAGTTGAAATATAATGCGTTGCCCTGAGCTCAATTCTTCTCTCTTATCTCGTCCCTATTTCATATGTTCTTTCATTCTGAAATACACATTTCCCCTCCTTTAAACTTCTTAACATTCATGTAATTTGTTTTAAATGTCAGATCTTATTTCATTTTATTTTTTTTTCCTAAGACCTTTCCAACTTTTTTGGGGGGAGAATGAAGTCACGAGAAGAATATTGTATATTTATAATTCTGATTCTTGTGTTCTCATTCTGTAAAACTCCAATCTATTCTCCTGGTCCGAGTCTCCTGGGAACTGTCTGCCTTCTTATCTGTCCAGCAAATAATACCAGCTCAGGAATGCAGGATTTTTTTTTCAATTTTTCATTGATTTTTTTTTTAAGCTTTAACTATATGTAATCCCTACTACATACCCTTCTTGTTAAAAATAGCAAATATATATTTTTTCCAATGATTAAAAACACATATAAACATTTGGTTATCTAAAATTTCTCATTTTTAAGAAAAAGAAAATACAATGTTTGGATTGCCCTATAGGGGAAATACATTAACAAAAAAGGAAAACTATTTGGTTCATACAATAAAATCACACTTCTATTATTATCTTACCTTTAATTTCACATAGGAAACATAAGGGAGGTGGGTCTGTTGACACATTTCGACAATATGGTCTTCCACATAACATTGAGCCCAACTTATGGATAATGTTGATATGTAATTGGGTTGAGAGAGCACTACCATACTGGGGTGTTCGGCACTCATAACGAGCAGGTGGACCCTTGGAAGGACGCGACTCGAGTTCCTGACTATAATAAGTCAATGGAAGATGTTCCGGAAATATGCTTGCGTTGCCCATTGACTTCCATTATACTCTGTACTCAAGTAGTGCCCATCTAAGTGTCCAACCTGCTCGTTAAGAGCTTCTGAGCATGGTAGTGCTCACTCATCACTATTGATCGCATATTTGTCTATGGCTACTATGATTTTGGAGCTCAATAACTAATCATCTACATAATTGACTTCAAACCTTATACTCAGTACTCAAGTCGCACCCATCCAAGCATCCAACTGCTCATTATAGAGCACCCAAGCATGCTAGTGCTCACCCATCACTACTCATTGCTTATTTGCCTATGGCTACTATGATTTTGGAGCTCAATAACTAATCATCTACATAAATTACCTCAAACCTTATACTCGGTACTCAAGTTTCACCCAACCGAGCATCCAACTGCTCGTTATAGAGCACCCAAGCATGCTAGTGCTCACCCATCACTACTCATTGCTTATTTGTCTATGGCTACTATGATTTTGGAGCTCAATAACTAATCATCTATATAAATGACCTCAAACCTTATACTCGGTACACAAGTCACACCCATCCGATAATCCAACTGCTCGTTATGGAGCACCCAAGCATGGTAATGCTCAACCAGCACTACTCATTGCTTACTTGTCTATGGATGCTAAGATTCAGAAGCTCAATCATCTACATACATGACCTCAAACCTGTGGCTTCTAAGCTGTTGTGAAACTTCAAAAATTGGTGGTGAGCCACAGATTGGGCACCACTTGTATACACAAACCATTGGCACCGATGCAAGAGAAAGTTTTTACAAAGACACCACCTGATTTGGGGAATATTGAATAGGGCAGGTAAACCTTTTATGACCTATTCTTTCTTTTTCTCAAACACACATGGCCAAATTGGATATTTGCATTTGGGAAGGCTGGATAGTTTTGAGTACACACTTTACATCATTTTTCATATTGATATGTTTTAACAGATATGGATTTTACCAATGGAAGAAAAGATAGTCTTTGGCTAAGTTTAATAATTAAAGTCAACATGATGTGGCAATAAGCCCTATACATGTAAGACTAATTTGCTGAACACCCCATATCAGCAGGTTTATAGTCCATGTATATGAAGCTTAGATAATTTATTGTCGAAGAAAAATGATGGCATGTTGATTTTGACTCTATCATATTGCTCCAAGAAAGCCACCCAGGTATGCCAATGAGCACAGTGTATGGAAAGATGGCCAAGACAATCTGGATGAACATAGGAGAACAGTATCTAATGTGTATGCTGCCTCAGATAATTATGTCGAGGTATAATTGATTGCTTTGATTGGACTCTGATGTATTGTCTCCGAATAAGCCACCACTAGGTATGCCGAATAGCACTCAGTGTATGGAAGAGATGGCCAATACATATGCGGATGAACATAGCTACCCAGCTATTAATGTGTATGTGTCTCAGATAATTATTGCGAGGTAATTGATGGCATGTCTGATTTTGGACTGCTGATCATATTGTCTCCCAGAGATAAGCCGCCACCAGACATGCCAAACAAGCACTCCTGGGTATGGAAGAGACAGATGCCAGCTCAACATCAGTAGAATCATCATTCGGCCAACAACCTTCTAATGTGTATGGTTGGCTTATTCCAGGATTTAAATGTGATCATAACTTTTTTATTGCATTCTTATAGTTTTTGTCCTTTGGATTCAGAACAAATATTAGTTTTTGAGAGGTTTCAAGGGTTTCATATTGGTTAACTCACTGAAGATGACCCTTTGTATGGGTTTCTCGAATAGACAACATTACCACCTATCCACAGGATCCACTTGTGTCCACAGTTTGAATGAAACAGAGGTCACAATTTTGATTACAAAGAAACATAACAACATGATCAATAAGATTTCGATCCTCTCCATGTGTCTTGATTGGTATTTTTGATGGCAAGAATAACTTAGTCAGCCATACAAAGTACAAGGCCTCTGACACAAATCTAAAAAAATTTACCAAACTCTAAGTCGGAATCCTTTATGGATTAATTTTATGGATTAATTAGTAGACCAAAACATTTCTTCCCATTGGTTTCTTCAAGCTACTCCAATTTCAACCCATTATATGATTAATATAATTGACTTCCTATAACATTAGCCATAAAGTATGCTCAACGGGGAGGTTATGGCACAAGGCCAACGAGAGAGCGTCTTACATATAACATTGGTAAGATATAAGTGCATTACCTGATGGTTGAGTCACTTGCTTGGTGCCATATTGGACAGTGATACAAAGGTCGTTATCAAGAGGGAATTTATTACAGTTCAGCATCTCCGGCCAAGGAAAACCATAGGACTCCATCACTGGCGCACAGCTATCACGCACCACCTCGCACAGTGACCGGCATGGATAAATGGGTCTCTCCAAGCAAATTGGTGCAAACAGGGAGCACAAAAACAGTTGGGTATCTCTATGACACCTCTTTGCCAATAAGGGAACCCAACTACTGGCTTGTTGCTTTACTTCAGGCATGGTCTCGTGGTCGAGTAAATTAGGAAGCCTCATCTTCTTATAGCCAACATTATGGCAGAGATGAAGTTCTTGGGGAATGTCCACACATTTGCTCTGCTTGGTGTAGAATCTTCCATTCTGGAAATTGTCCGACTGCCAGCTGTAATAATCATATTCTTCTGCCAAACTCCAGAGGATGAACCCAAAGTTTAGAAGGGCCACAATGTTCCAATGGAACTGCATGACGGCACCACAAGTGGCCAAAGGTCCTTAAGACTTATTCATGAAACGTCCCAAGACGCTCGACCTTTTCTTCAACTTTCTTCTATTAAAAGTGCATTAAGCGCAAAATATGGGGGAAAAAAAAAAGGTAAAAGTTCTTCTTTGAGTCGGAAACACTTTTCTTTCTCTTCTGACTCTGTCACTTTTCCCTTGCCAGGTTCTTTGCAGCTGCAAATAGAGAAAGAGAAAGGGAGAGAGAGAGAGCAAAAGAGAGGGAGAGAGACAGAGAGAGAGAGAGAGACAGCTGGAGCTTGTAGGCTGCTCCAGAAGTGAATTAAAAGTCTGCGCTTGTTTGCTGCTTCCAAAATCCTTACCCAGTTCAGGGAATCTTAGCACCACCCACCTCTAATCTTTTAAGTGAGCCCTGAAGGATTAGCCAGCAGCCAGTCTACAGTGGCCTCCGCCTGCTGCCCGGACTCCGTGTGACGCCGGTCCAAAAGCTTCTCCTTCCGTGTAGATGCTGAGTATTGATACGATCTGGAGCAAGAAAAGTGTTCTCCTCCGGTGACTTTCACCGAAAGGATTCATGTTCCCTATACGTCCTGGTATTGTAGTGCTGGGAATTGTAGTGCGTTTAACCCTAGCGGAGCCATTTACTGATGTACTATCTATCTATCTATCTATCTATCTATCTATCTATCTATCTATCTATCTATCTATCTATCTAATTTTCTTGTTATCTATCTATCTAATTTTCTTGTTATCTATCTATCTATCTAATTTTCTTGTTATCTATCTATCTATCTATCTAATTTTCTTGTTATCTATCTATCTATCTAATTTTCTTGTTATCTATCTATCTATCTATCTAATAAATAACAAGAAAAAAACTGCACAGCACTCAAAGACAAATGTGAACTGGTGCTAGCAAAGCTGCAGGGTTATATAATATGAATAAAATGAAAAAGATCCTTGCAGCACACAGCTACTACCAATGATGTACATAAGCTACTAGCTATATATATTTGAGGAAAAAGTTTAAAAACTTATGTTTTTTTCAAAAAAACTCAAAAATCTACAATTTTTTATTTAATTCTGAAGTTCTTAGTACATACATTGGCCAATGTCTGTTTGCTCATCAACTGCGACAAAGTGACTTCAGGGTCTGATGAGTCCTACGCTGATATCCCTATCCTCCTTGTCCGCTTCCCCACATATGGAGTTGCAGGATCCATGCTGCAATGTGCACCCTCATTACCTACAGGTGATGGAGGGTCTAGATGGTGTCTGCCCACTTAGTAGTGGGGAAGCGGACAAGGAGATTTTTGAGTTTTTTGAACCCCTGACATCGTTATCTATACATGTGACACCTCACTAACCATGTGTCCACGAGCCGCACCCCTGACATCGTTATCTATACATGTGACACCTCACTAACGATGTGTCCACGAGCCGCACCCCTGACATCGTTATCTATACATGTGACACCTCACTAACCATGTGTCCACGAGCCGCACCCCTGACATCGTTATCTATACATGTGACACCTCACTAACCATGTGTCCACGAGCCGCACCCTGACATCGTTATCTATACATGTGACACCTCACTAACGATGTGTCCACGAGCCGCACCCCTGACATTGTTATCTATACATGTGACACCTCACTAACAATGTGTCCACGAGCCGCACCCCTGACATCGTTATCTATACATGTGACACCTCACTAATGATGTGTCCACGAGCCGCACCCCTGACATCGTTATCTATACATGTGACACCTCACTAACCATGTGTCCACGAGCCGCACCCCTGACATCGTTATCTATACATGTGACACCTCACTAACCATGTGTCCACGAGCCGCACCCCTGACATCGTTATCTATACATGTGACACCTCACTAACGATGTGTCCACGAGCCGCACCCCTGACATTGTTATCTATACATGTGACACCTCACTAATGATGTGTCCACGAGCCGCACCCCTGACATCGTTATCTATACATGTGACACCTCACTAACCATGTGTCCACGAGCCGCACCCCTGACATCGTTATCTATACATGTGACACCTCACTAACGATGTGTCCACAAGCCGCACCCCTGACATCGTTATCTATACATGTGACACCTCACTAACGATGTATCCACGAGCCACACCCCTGACATCGTTATCTATACATGTGACACCTCACTAACGATGTGTCCACGAGCCGCACCCCTGACATCGTTATCTATACATGTGACACCTCACTAACGATGTGTCCACGAGCCGCACCCCTGACATCGTTATCTATACATGTGACACCTCACTAACGATGTGTCCACGAGCCGCACCCCTGACATCGTTATCTATACATGTGACACCTCACTAACGATGTGTCCACAAGCCGCACCCCTGACATTGTTATCTATACATGTGACACCTCACTAACGATGTGTCCACGAGCCGCACCCCTGACATCGTTATCTATACATGTGACACCTCACTAACGATGTGTCCACGAGCCGCACCCCTGACATCGTTATCTATACATGTGACACCTCACTAACCATGTGTCCACGAGCCGCACCCCTGACATCGTTATCTATACATGTGACACCTCACTAACCATGTGTCCACGAGCTGCACCCCTGACATCGTTATCTATACATGTGACACCTCACTAACGATGTGTCCACGAGCCGCACCCCTGACATCGTTATCTATACATGTGACACCTCACTAACCATGTGTCCACGAGCCGCACCCCTGACATCGTTATCTATACATGTGACACCTCACTAACGATGTGTCCACGAGCTGCACCCCTGACATCGTTATCTATACATGTGACACCTCACTAATGATGTGTCCACGAGCCGCACCACTGACATCGTTATCTATACATGTGACACCTCACTAACCATGTGTCCACAAGCCGCACCCCTGACATCGTTATCTATACATGTGACACCTCACTAACGATGTGTCCACGAGCCGCACCCCTGACATCGTTATCTATACATGTGACACCTCACTAACCATGTGTCCACGAGCTGCACCCCTGACATCGTTATCTATACATGTGACACCTCACTAACGATGTGTCCACGAGCCGCACCCCTGACATCGTTATCTATACATGTGACACCTCACTAACGATGTGTCCACGAGCCGCACCCCTGACATCGTTATCTATACATGTGACACCTCACTAACGATGTGTCCACGAGCCGCACCCCTGACATCGTTATCTATACATGTGACACCTCACTAACCATGTGTCCACGAGCCGCACCCCTGACATCGTTATCTATACATGTGACACCTCACTAATGATGTGTCCACGAGCTGCACCCCTGACATCGTTATCTATACATGTGACACCTCACTAATGATGTGTCCACGAGCCGCACCCCTGACATCGTTATCTATACATGTGACACCTCACTAACCATGTGTCCACGAGCCGCACCCCTGACATCGTTATCTATACATGTGACACCTCACTAACGATGTGTCCACGAGCTGCACCCCTGACATCGTTATCTATACATGTGACACCTCACTAATGATGTGTCCACGAGCCGCACCACTGACATCGTTATCTATACATGTGACACCTCACTAACCATGTGTCCACAAGCCGCACCCCTGACATCGTTATCTATACATGTGACACCTCACTAACGATAAACATACAAAAGACATGGGGCCCATCATTCCTCAAAGCAGAATATACGAGGAAAATAATTTATGATAACAGAGGGGAATTCCCACAATCACCAGTACAGATAACAAGATAATAGTAAATGGATTATACAGTGTGCAAATTCTATCTTGTGCAAAAAATATATATTCATTTATAAGGTGCAATGAGATTGGCAGAATACTGTAATAATATAGCAACCACTATACAGGTAAATTATATATATATTGCACTATTCCCAAGTATGGTTGAGAAATAACAATAGGTGTAGTTGTTGTATGACCGTAATCAAGGGAATCAAAACCAAGCAAGGGGGGGTAGCTGAACAAAATACCAAAGTGACAGCCAGGTGTGTAGAAGGACCTGTCAGTGATTAATATATGCACATAATTGCTCAATTATGCACAGTTTACAAAGGAGATTAGTAGATGCACACAATATTATGCACAAGATAAATAAACCAACAGTTAGGTCTGTGGCACCATCCAAGGTAACACATTAGTATCAGTAGTCTATGAAAATGTGTATGCAATTACAGGGGAAGATTTACACTGATCCACATAGGTGTCAGACAATCTAGAGGTTGATCTGATCATATAAATCCACAGGACCATATGTGGAAGTAACTCAAATAGCTTGTGCAGCAAGAGTAATGAGCGGCACAAG
The DNA here is from genome assembly GCA_033576535.1 of Allobates femoralis. Classification (NCBI taxonomy): domain Eukaryota; kingdom Metazoa; phylum Chordata; class Amphibia; order Anura; family Aromobatidae; genus Allobates; species Allobates femoralis. Next base: position 36,023,527 of record JARQOC010000006.1, read on the forward strand.
AAGCACATTTCATAGAACAAATATTGCAAACTGGCACATCACCTAACCCAGTGAAGTGTGGAATCCCATCAGTCAAAGTCAGAGTCAAGTGGGGGCCCCCACGTCGCCCTCCCCACGCGTATCGCTGCTAAAGGGGTGCAGCTTCGTCAGGGGTAGGTATCACAGTGTGTAATAATACCTTTTATAGTTCCTCTGAATCTATTGTGAGGCTAATGAGTGAAAAAAACGCCAGACCGGAAGTGCTATGACTTCCTGGTATAGTAAGAGTCTCAAGCTACTTGATTGACAGTGGTAACAGCCAATCAGAAGTGTTTTACCAGTAAAACAGGAATTACATCATTTTGTAGTCCTCAGACAGTAACAGCATCATGATTGACAGCGATGGAAGCCAATCAGAGGCTCTATACCAGTACTGAGGATATGACTCATCGGAATTGCATCATTCTGTAGTCCAGAAACCAGTGATGGACATATAGTCCGTCCAATAGTGGCAAGAGAGGTAGCAAGACTAGAAGTAGATATAAAAGAGTATACCCAGCAATCAATAGAAGTTATATGTTGATTCTAATTCATAGTGCTACACAAACAAAGTACCCGATGTTTTACTATGCCACTATATGGTTTACTAAGAACCAGAATATAGTTCATAGGACACACAAAATGACACGATGGTTAGTATTATATTCTACAAATTACTGGTAAGAATGTTAGCAGGATTCCCAAATGAGGTCCAGCACTAATAGATGAGATTGTTGAGAGGATGCACAAGGTGCATTAAAGAGTATGGTTCGCACGAAAACAATTGTAACTAACCCTCTATATACAATATGTACAAGACCCCACATGATCCCATAGGGGTTATAGATTTACAGAATACAAGGTCATAAATAAGGACAACCGGACTATGAGTATGATATCGTCCATACCCATGCCATTGGTAGATTGCACCAGAAAGTCTATATGTCCAAACACCCAGATCAACAATGAATCCCACAGCAAATCCCCATGTGTATTCCCACATAAACACGTAGCTCCAAGGAAGGAGCTCTGCGAGAACACATTTTATAAAGAGGCACAACTACGAATGTCGGAGTACCACCCTGTGAACCCCCCAAGAATGTCCCTGGGTATATTTGCTCAGGATAATTCTACTATATGCAAATATTACCCATTACCTAGTATAAGGATAGAAGGTGCGCGTACCTATGTATAAGGGGCTCCGGACTAAGAGGCAATGCCCCTGTCCGATGCCACCAAACCCAAGAGTACTGGATGTATATTCCATAATATACTCTTGGATGGTTAGGTAAATATCTAAATTACCAAGTATTAATACTCAATTATACAAGGTCGAGCAGATCAAATAAATCCACAAATCGAGAACCAGGGACAAAAGGTAGTAAAATATGCAAAGGAATAGGCGATAAATATATCCAAATAAACTGGCAACAGTAGCCAAATGTTGAACTGTCACATAGTATTTATGGATATTATTACTCCCGCATATAAATTTTGGGAACCATTGAACACAAAGTGCCACTCTGCCATAAGAATTTTAAAAGTACACACAGGGTTATGTGGATGAAATAAAGTCATCATGGGGAAGAAAAAAAAGGGGTCTTTGAGGGGATTTAAAGAAATGTCCAAGTATTAAGTTGATCCAGTTCCAAAGGACTTATAAACAAAGGACTGTTTCCAGAGTCGTGATCCAGTATTCAATATCTGTCCAATTGTCTTCAAAGCTTGATCCAGATGGTCAGGTGTTTATCCAAGAAAGCCCGTGAATGAAAAGTCTTCATTTAGACCTGTGGGAGACATCGAATTAAGATGATAGATCCATCTAGTTTCAAGACAGAGTAGTTTTTTGGTGACATCCCCTCCTCGTATATTGACATGTACCCGATCCAGACCTATCACTCTGAGTCCTCGGGGGTTACCGCGATGGGTGGTTAAAAAATGTGAGGCAACAGAAGTCAAGGTCTTACCCTTTTCCTTATCCGTAGATGCACAGTTGATGGTCGATAAATGCTTCTGTGTTCTTTTCCGGAGTTCCATGGTGGTTTCACCAACATATACCCTGTTACACGGGCAAATGAGAGCATAAATCACATTAGTGCTTTTGCAATTGATGTATTGTCTCAATGGATAAATGCTTGAGTCATGGGGATTGATAAATTGATCATATACGGGCACCATGTGTTGACAAATGTTACACGAGCCACAAGGAAAGGAACCCTTTAATCTAGTTCCCCCCGTGGTGGATCTAATGGGTCTCGAGTAATGGCTAGAAGTAAGTTGGTCACGTAGATTGGGAGCTCTTCGTGCAGTTAGAAGTGGGTGATCTTCAATTATAGGTTTTATTTTGGGGTCTATAGAAAGAATCCCCCAATGTTTCCGAAGGATGTCACCCACCTCTGACCACTGGTTGTGGTAATCTGTAATCATCCGAATTCTCCCATCCGGTTCTCGTGGGTTTCGTCTCAGGAGTGATGTCTGGTCATGCTGATTAGCACGTTGATAGGCATTGGAAATCACCTTTTTCGGATATCCTCTTGATTGCTGGGTATACTCTTTTATAATTGAAGATCACCCACTTCTAACTGCACGAAGAGCTCCCAATCTACGTGACCAACTTACTTCTAGCCATTACTCGAGACCCATTAGATCCACCACGGGGGGAACTAGATTAAAGGGTTCCTTTCCTTGTGGCTCGTGTAACATTTGTCAACACATGGTGCCCGTATATGATCAATTTATCAATCCCCATGACTCAAGCATTTATCCATTGAGACAATACATCAATTGCAAAAGCACTAATGTGATTTATGCTCTCATTTGCCCGTGTAACAGGGTATATGTTGGTGAAACCACCATGGAACTCCGGAAAAGAACACAGAAGCATTTATCGACCATCAACTGTGCATCTACGGATAAGGAAAAGGGTAAGACCTTGACTTCTGTTGCCTCACATTTTTTAACCACCCATCGCGGTAACCCCCGAGGACTCAGAGTGATAGGTCTGGATCGGGTACATGTCAATATACGAGGAGGGGATGTCACCAAAAAACTACTCTGTCTTGAAACTAGATGGATCTATCATCTTAATTCGATGTCTCCCACAGGTCTAAATGAAGACTTTTCATTCACGGGCTTTCTTGGATAAACACCTGACCATCTGGATCAAGCTTTGAAGACAATTGGACAGATATTGAATACTGGATCACGACTCTGGAAACAGTCCTTTGTTTATAAGTCCTTTGGAACTGGATCAACTTAATACTTGGACATTTCTTTAAATCCCCTCAAAGACCCCTTTTTTTTCTTCCCCATGATGACTTTATTTCATCCACATAACCCTGTGTGTACTTTTAAAATTCTTATGGCAGAGTGGCACTTTGTGTTCAATGGTTCCCAAAATTTATATGCGGGAGTAATAATATCCATAAATACTATGTGACAGTTCAACATTTGGCTACTGTTGCCAGTTTATTTGGATATATTTATCGCCTATTCCTTTGCATATTTTACTACCTTTTGTCCCTGGTTCTCGATTTGTGGATTTATTTGATCTGCTCGACCTTGTATAATTGAGTATTAATACTTGGTAATTTAGATATTTACCTAACCATCCAAGAGTATATTATGGAATATACATCCAGTACTCTTGGGTTTGGTGGCATCGGACAGGGGCATTGCCTCTTAGTCCGGAGCCCCTTATACATAGGTACGCGCACCTTCTATCCTTATACTAGGTAATGGGTAATATTTGCATATAGTAGAATTATCCTGAGCAAATATACCCAGGGACATTCTTGGGGGTTCACAGGGTGGTACTCCGACATTCGTAGTTGTGCCTCTTTATAAAATGTGTTCTCGCAGAGCTCCTTCCTTGGAGCTACGTGTTTATGTGGGAATACACATGGGGATTTGCTGTGGGATTCATTGTTGATCTGGGTGTTTGGACATATAGACTTTCTGGTGCAATCTACCAATGGCATGGGTATGGACGATATCATACTCATAGTCCGGTTGTCCTTATTTATGACCTTGTATTCTGTAAATCTATAACCCCTATGGGATCATGTGGGGTCTTGTACATATTGTATATAGAGGGTTAGTTACAATTGTTTTCGTGCGAACCATACTCTTTAATGCACCTTGTGCATCCTCTCAACAATCTCATCTATTAGTGCTGGACCTCATTTGGGAATCCTGCTAACATTCTTACCAGTAATTTGTAGAATATAATACTAACCATCGTGTCATTTTGTGTGTCCTATGAACTATATTCTGGTTCTTAGTAAACCATATAGTGGCATAGTAAAACATCGGGTACTTTGTTTGTGTAGCACTATGAATTAGAATCAACATATAACTTCTATTGATTGCTGGGTATACTCTTTTATATCTACTTCTAGTCTTGCTACCTCTCTTGCCACTATTGGACGGACTATATGTCCATCACTGGTTTCTGGACTACAGAATGATGCAATTCCGATGAGTCATATCCTCAGTACTGGTATAGAGCCTCTGATTGGCTTCCATCGCTGTCAATCATGATGCTGTTACTGTCTGAGGACTACAAAATGATGTAATTCCTGTTTTACTGGTAAAACACTTCTGATTGGCTGTTACCACTGTCAATCAAGTAGCTTGAGACTCTTACTATACCAGGAAGTCATAGCACTTCCGGTCTGGCGTTTTTTTCACTCATTAGCCTCACAATAGATTCAGAGGAACTATAAAAGGTATTATTACACACTGTGATACCTACCCCTGACGAAGCTGCACCCCTTTAGCAGCGATACGCGTGGGGAGGGCGACGTGGGGGCCCCCACTTGACTCTGACTTTGACTGATGGGATTCCACACTTCACTGGGTTAGGTGATGTGCCAGTTTGCAATATTTGTTCTATGAAATGTGCTTCTTGTGCCGCTCATTACTCTTGCTGCACAAGCTATTTGAGTTACTTCCACATATGGTCCTGTGGATTTATATGATCAGATCAACCTCTAGATTGTCTGACACCTATGTGGATCAGTGTAAATCTTCCCCTGTAATTGCATACACATTTTCATAGACTACTGATACTAATGTGTTACCTTGGATGGTGCCACAGACCTAACTGTTGGTTTATTTATCTTGTGCATAATATTGTGTGCATCTACTAATCTCCTTTGTAAACTGTGCATAATTGAGCAATTATGTGCATATATTAATCACTGACAGGTCCTTCTACACACCTGGCTGTCACTTTGGTATTTTGTTCAGCTACCCCCCCTTGCTTGGTTTTGATTCCCTTGATTACGGTCATACAACAACTACACCTATTGTTATTTCTCAACCATACTTGGGAATAGTGCAATATATATATAATTTACCTGTATAGTGGTTGCTATATTATTACAGTATTCTGCCAATCTCATTGCACCTTATAAATGAATATATATTTTTTGCACAAGATAGAATTTGCACACTGTATAATCCATTTACTATTATCTTGTTATCTGTACTGGTGATTGTGGTAATTCCCCTCTGTTATCATAAATTATTTTCCTCGTATATTCTGCTTTGAGGAATGATGGGCCCCATGTCTTTTGTATGTTTATTTTAAGTGATTTTATATTGTGTGTCTCACAGTTGTTTAATAAACTTCGTTGTTCTTTTACATTCAATTATATTGTGGTGTGCTCCCTACATATGCCAATATCTTTTCTCTCCTTACATACTGTTTTTGTTGGCATGGTGAGCACCCCGTTAATATTTTTCTATCATTAGTGGTGCTGCTCATTTTCTACTTTTTACCTCACTAACGATGTGTCCACGAGCCGCACCCCTGACATCGTTATCTATACATGTGACACCTCACTAACCATGTGTCCACGAGCCGCACCCCTGACATCGTTATCCATACATGTGACACCTCACTAACGATGTGTCCACGAGCCGCACCCCTGACATCGTTATCTATACATGTGACACCTCACTAACGATGTGTCCACGAGCCGCACCCCTGACATCGTTATCTATACATGTGACACCTCACTAACGATGTGTCCACGAGCCGCACCCCTGACATCGTTATCTATACATGTGACACCTCACTAACCATGTGTCCACGAGCCGCACCCCTGACATCGTTATCTATACATGTGACACCTCACTAATGATGTGTCCACGAGCTGCACCCCTGACATCGTTATCTATACATGTGACACCTCACTAATGATGTGTCCACGAGCCGCAACCCTGACATCGTTATTGAGTTCCCACACAAAATCGTAGTGTGTGACGGCCGCCTATAATCTATATGTCATCTGTCTATCGACCATCTATTTATCTATCATTTATCTATTATCTATCTATAAATCATCTATAAGTGCATCTCAATGAATTAAAATATCATCAAAAATCAATATCACATTGCCATGTTTCAGAGGAAATGCGTTGACTAATAAATCAATCTTTTATTCACCCTTTGATGTCTCATCGAATACGGCAGTGCGGTTTTTAACCCTTTATACTCCCTACTTTAATATTCTGAGATAATGACTTTTGGGTTTTCATTGGCTGTAAGCCATAATCATCAACATTAACAGAAGTAAACACTAGAAATAGATCCCTCTGTGTGTAATGACTCTATATAATATATGGGTTTCACTTTATGTATGGAATTACTGAAATAAATTAACTTTTTGATGATATTCTAATTCATTGAGATGCAGCTGTATCTACTCATCTAGCATCTATCTATTTAGCTATCTGTGTATCTATATCATATCTATCTGTCTGTTTATCTATCTATCTATCTATCTATCTATCCATCTATCTTTTTATCCATCTAAAGCTCCGTTCACAATCTGTGAATAGAAATGTATCCATGACTCTACATTGAACAGACCAAGGTCAAAAATGTGCTGGCACGCTATTGTTTGAGGAATACATCAAGAGATCCACCCAAGATACACACTGATGGAGGCTATAAATATGGAGTAAATGTCTTATTCCCTATTGTCCACTGTCCTAGATTAAACCACAGATCGTACACGGTGATGTAAGGCTACTTTCACATTACGATTTGAAGGGAGCCGATGCTGTCCGATATAAATCGGACAGCATCGGCTCCCTTCTGATGCCTGGAATCGGATGCCAAATAGGCACCCGATTCCGGCATAAAATCGGCGCCTCCTGGCTGAAAAAAATTTAAAAAAATAAAGTTTATTCTCACCTCCCCCCGAGCCCCCGCCGTCTTCCGCCATCTTCTGCCATCTTCTTGGAGGCTCCCGGTGGATCCCGCAGGCTGCCGGTGTCAGCAGAGCGCTCCCTCTGCTGTTTAGGACCTGCGGTGATGTCACAGTCACGTGACCGCGGGTTCACCATGGTAACCCGCGGTCACATGACTGTGACATCACCGCAGGTCCTATAAGGCAGAGGGAGCGCTCTGCTGACACCGGCAGCCTGCGGGATCCACCGGGAGCCTCCAAGAAGATGGCAGAAGATGGCGGAAGACGGCGGGGGCTCGGGGAGAGGTGAGAATAAACTTTTTTTTTTTTTTTTTTTTTTAACACTTGTGCTCCTGGTTAGGAGCAGTTTTACTGTACTGAGCATGCTCAGTACAGTAAAACGAGGTCCGAGGAGACATAGATGTTTCCTCGGACCCTTCTCCATAGGGCCCCATGTTATAGGGATCGGACCGAATCGGATGTGCACTAAATGCCATCCGATTTGGTCCGATCCGAATCTGTCAGATTTTATTTTCGGTGCAAAAATCGGAGCAAGCTCCGATTTTTGCACCGATAATAAAATCGGACAGAATCGGATCGGACCAAATCGGATGGCATTTAGTGCACATCCGATTCGGTCCGATCCCCATAGGGATACATGGGGTCCGAAAATCGGTCCGATGCTGTCCGATTTTTTTCGGACAGCATCGGAAATGCAAAAATCGCTATGTGAAAGCAGCCTAAGAATAGTTTGTTGTAAATGTGTGCTCCGCTTCATAGGTGCTGGAGAACTTGGCCCATCTAAGCTCAGACATTGGCACCTTGTGCACCTAGACCACAGCGCAGTGTGAACAGGAGCTTTGGTTCTTTCTGCAGTTATTTATTATTATTTTGTACCCAAAGAACAGATACAACATCCAGAAGTGTATAAGTTTCTTGGTACAAAATGTTATTTTCTGAGGTGTCATAAAGGCAGAATATAGTATTGGGCGAGGCTCAAGGTACCTTTACACGCCGCTACAGGATGGTGGAAACAACCGGGTGCTTCACGTGCACGAGCACGCACAAACGGTTGAAAACGGTACCCGCACCACCTTTACACGCCGCAACAAGGTGCGCTACGGTAGGTTACATCTCTCTCTGGATACACCGCCGGGTGCCACAAGTTACCTTCCGTAGCTCACCTTGCCTCATTTACACGCCGCTATAACAAGGTAATATGGGCGGAACAAAGGCAGCAGGGAAAACACATAGGCGTGCTACAGTCCATCACGCCGCGCCCAAACGACAACCATTGGCCAACACAAGACGCGAAGGGCGGATGGCGGAGACGTGACGTAGTAGTGTTCGGACTGTGGCACGGAATAAGCGCTTGTGACATGGCCGAAACACTTCTGCGGCACCTACAGGTCAAGACCCCACAGGGCGGTGCGTAACGCAACCTTGTGCGCTGTCTACTGCATTATTCCTTATGTGTTAAGAGAATGTGCAAACTATATAAGGACCATGGGGCATTGATACTTTGACCTTCCGCAAGTGTGTGGCGGCGTAATTGTACTAATGTATCTGATAGTGCATACGGCGCGTATCTGTAGTGCTGAAGTGACAGCTCATCCAAGATGGCGGCCTGTGAAGGAAGAGCCAATCGGAACGCAGCATCTTCCACCAATGATCGCTGATGGGGCGCGGTAACCCGGAGCCTGTGTCACGCCCCAGGTAGATAGCATGGTGTCGAAACAACCCTCCTGTTCCTTATTTACACGCCTATACAGGCCGTAACCATCGCCTTGAAATCAACCTGTTTTAGAGCACTGCTCTGAAACAGGTGCCGCAAGTGACGGGTGGAAACAACCGCCTTCACACGCCGCTACCTCGGTGCAAGATACATTTCTCTCATCTACCCGGTTGTTTCCACCATCCTGTAGCGGCGTGTAAAGGTACCATTACTGATTAGTAAAGTAGGAGAGGCACTGTCAGGTCATTATTATTAGCATTATTAGAATTAATTTGTATTATTACTGGTGGAAGGAAGGGGTCCAAACATACATTATTATAGGGACTTATGGGGATCTTAGTAGGAAGATGTCACCGTCATATGGACCCTGACATACAGTAAGGTCTTGTTACGAAATTATTTTGAAAGGAGAGATGCCACTTGTAACACATGACATCAGCAGATATGCAAAACTGGGGTGCTGGGGTTTAAGTATCTACAATCTTATAATGCCAAGGCAAGGCTTGTACCAAATATGCAGATACAATTGGAGGTGGCACTAGCCCATGGTCGGCTGCGGCACCCTATAGCTCTGTGCACAGTCACACATTTTGCTAGTGCAAACATTGTTATAGGAAAGGTCAGAGACCAACAGAAATGTGGGAGAACCATATCAAGAGTAACATTTGCTCCCTCACTAGTGGTGATTGATATCATTGTGCCGTCCCTTTTAGAGGTCAGTGTGGTGCTTGTTGATCCTCCTACTCATGCCTTCCAGAACTATTTGAACTTGTAGCTAATGATGAGTGAGCACTACCATGCTCAGGTGCTTGGCGCTCGTAACAAGTAGTTGGATGCTCAAATAGGCGTGACTCATGTACCGATTATAATGGAAGTCAATGGGGAAGTCAAGCCTTTTTCCAGGAACTTCCAGAAAAATGCTCAAGTTCCCCATTGACTTCCATTATTCTTGGTACACATCCATCCGAGCATTCAACTGCTCGTTTTGAGTACCAAACACCCGAGCATGGCGGTTCTAGCTCATCACTACTGGTGACTGCTTATCTTTTCCCTGTATAAAGGTCCCTATGGATGGAGAATCTTGGGCCGCTTTTTATGGAAAAATAAAATGTGCCAACCCTATTTGGGCACCCTTCCTTCATGGCTCCTTTACTAACCATCTTGGAGGAGTCTACTTTAATCCTACTTTCCCTATGAGTCTTGGAGCCCATATTCCTTCAGTGGATGTTGACCAAATGCTCTTCCAGCTAACTGGTATTTCTCCCGATACCATCATTCACATACTCATACCAACTGAGCATGGTGTGTTTTCAATAGGTGAAATGGAATCGGATGCTGACCAACACTCTTTCGATAGTCTATCACTTTAGAGAACAGAAGGATAAGAAATTCTGATTCAACCTGACCCAATACACATTCGATAGTCTGCCACTCCCACTGAATTCTCGTGTCGGCACAATATGCTTTTTTTAGAGATACTCTGTTAGCACAAAATGACTGTTCAAAGCTAGCACATGCACACGGTGCATCCTTGGTGTGGCCTAACAGTTCAGTGCACCTTCCGACCTAGTCCTCTTGCTTGTTTGACAGCTCCGGTCTTACAGGAGCAAGAGTTTGGCGTCAATACACGCAAAACAATTTGGTGTGAAACTTCATTGAGCCACTTGGTCACGTCCATGGAGCGTCTGTGTATGGTTTGAACAGTCATTTTTTTTCTGGCATACTTTCTTTAAGCCCTTCACCCCGGGCAATGTTCCGGTTTTCATTTTTCCCTCCCCTTCTTCCAAGAGCCATAACTTTTTTATTTTTCATCAATATAGACATATGGGGGCTTGTTTTTTGCAGGACGACTTGTACTTTTGAATAAAATAATTTATTTCACCATATAATGTACAGGAAAACAGGAAAAAAATCCAAGTGCAGTCAAATTATAAAAAAGTGCAAAGGTTTTTTGTTTTTTTTTATTCACCATATTCACTATATGGTAACGCTGACATGTCGGTATGATACCTCGGGTTGGTATGAGTTCGTAGATACCAAAGATGTTACTATTACTGTTATCTAGGGGGTGAAAAAAAATCTGAAGTTCTTAAAGACAAAGAATCGCACTTTTGGTGCCAATTTCCATGACCCGTAGGGTCCTGATTTTTTGGGATCTGGGGCAGAGTGCGGCTTATTTTTTGCGTCTTGAGCTGACGTTTCTAATGATACCATTTTTGGGTAGATGTGATGTAGTGTCCGATTGCTTGTGTTATGTAGAGAGATGCTTCGCCATTCCTCTATAGCACAAATTATGACTTTCTGCCGGTGGTGTCACTCAGGCGTCGCCGGCAGGAAGTGATTCATGATACCATTGGGGGTCATCAGCTGTCACGGCACGCATCGAGGCGGCGGGAGCAGCGCGATATAAAGGGTTAACAGTGTCGGTCGGATGATTGATCCCATCGGTGCTGTTGGCTACACGTCGGCTGATCAGATCAGCTGACGTGTTGGGGATGATCGCAGGGAGGAAGGCGGCCAAGGACATATAGATACGCCCTTAATCGTGAAGGGGTTGAGGGTGTGTGCACCCAACACAGGGTCTTTTTACTGAGTTTTTGAAATAGCAACTCAGAAAAAGCCTTGGATGATTAATTTGGGACTTGTTCTGAAATATTCCATAAAAGTATCCACAGTGCCACTTTACTTGAGTCAAACAATGTAGACTTTTCGTGACTTTGATGAATGCAGCATGATGGCGAGGTGGCTGTGCCCCCCACAGATCACTGTACTGACTGTGTGACAAGTGTTGCACCTTTCTTTATACTCAATACCTCCTAAGGCCAGTAGTATTGCATGAGATAGAGATTCCAGCGCACATCTCAAGGCTCCATCTAACAAGTACTTGGCTTAGTTTTGACACTTGTACTTTCAGGCTCATGTTACTCATCCTATGGATTAATATGCACTTTTTAATAAATCCTGTGAATGTTTACCAGGCCTCCTGCTGTGACACTGAACAGACAGTAGTGGTCGGCATCATAGGGCTCCTTGTGTTCCTGTTACCAGATATTCCCATAATTGACAGTAATATAAACAACCCTCCTGACGGATATTGACCGTGCAAATGAAATAACTAGACGACTTAATCAGCTATTAGCGTCTGTGAGATTACAGCAAGGCGTAATGTAAACTATATCTATCAGGACAGAGCACGGTTCACTCCAGGTGAACCTTCCCTTGTGTTTTATGGAAGTGCATTCTAAGCACTTTCCCTATATACAGTGGTGTGAAAAAGTATTTGCCCCCTTCCTGATTTCTTATTCTTTTGCATGTTTGTCACTTAAATGTTTCAGATCACCAAACAAATTTACATATTAGACAAAGATGACACAAGTAATCACAAAATGTAGTTTATAAATACAGGTCTTTATTATTAAAGGAAAAAGAAATCCAAACCTACAGTGCCCTATGTGAAAAAGTGATTGCCCCTAAACCTAATAACTGGTTGGGCCCTTAGCAACAACAACTGCAATTCAGCGTTTGCGTTAACTGGCTGGAGGAATTTTGCCGCTCATTTTTGCTGAATTGTTGTAATTCAGCCACATTGGAGGATTCCGAGCATGAACCGCCTCTTCATGGGCACGCCACAGCATCTCAATCAGATTAAGGTCAGGACTTTGACTAGGTCACTCCAAAGTTTTAAGCCATTTAGAGATGGATTTACTAGTGTGTTTTGGATCTTTGCCCACTGTCTTTCTTATGGTGGAGTCATGAACATTGACCTTAACTGAGGCAAGTGAAGCCTGCAGATCTTTGTGAGTCGTTGCTGCGCTCTTGGGGTAATTTTGGTCTCCGGCCACACCTGGGAAGGTTCACCACTGTTTCATGTTTTCACCGTTTGTAGATAATGGTTCTCACTGTGGTTCGTTGGAGTACCAAGGCTTTAGAAACTCAATCATCCTCTGCAAAAGTGACCCTAAAACTACCAGATAGACATGTCTACTACTGGTCCAACCAGATGGTGAGACCTGTGCTCTGCTACTATTGTGAGGCAGTTGCTGTTGCAAAGTGGTTCCAAAAGACAGTGCCTCCGCCAATTGCAACCAACAAGCCTGCTCCTCAACAAAAGGCAAATTTCATTCTACACAAATGAACATCTATCCAATGTTAACTAATTGTTAGATTGTTGTGAGCCAAACTGTTAGGGCCCCGTCACACCTGGCGACGGGGCTGGGGATGTCGGCGGCAACTGGCAGGAACGCGCACATTTTTGGAGCCCCGCCAGCGTCGTCGTCCCCCATTTACATGGGGCGACATCTCCAGCCCCGCGCCGGCAAGCTGTCAGGTAGCATCGCCGCCGGGGTGTCTGAAAACCCCAGCGGCAATGCAGGACAATGGGAGCCTATGGCTCCCATCGCCTGACAGGTCGCCAGCGGCCGGTTACATGGGGCGATGTCTGAAACCAGGCGATCTCCCGCGCCGCCGACATCACCCCTTTACATGAGGCGACATAGGGGCGATGTCACCGCCGATAGGCCACGCCCCTACATCGCCTATGTAATAGGCGGCGATGTCGCCCCGTGTGACGGGGCCTTTAGGATTCTCACTAATCACATTAAGTCTATGGTGAAAGACTACAGCACTGATGAAGATAGCAGAGTGTAGGAAAAATCTGTGCTCTAATCAACTCCTCTTACAGCCCTCGGTGGCTGCAGAAGGCTCCTGATTTACAAATTCCATTTCCCATGACACAGGTAACACCTGGGCTTCTGGTTGGGTAGAGTATTAAAGGCTGACATATTTGGAGCACAAATAAGAAAAAGAAAATAGTTTATCAGCTCACCACCAATTCACCTGGAACGTTGAATAAGGCTACTAGGCAGTAATGCACAGACAGGTGCAATATTAATGATACATATAAAACATCTTGTGCACATGCCAAAAATCTATATTCTAAACTTATGGAATGAAATGAAATAAAATGATTGCACATTTTCAAGGCGCAATATCCATTGTATGTTGTTTCATGAGTGTGAGATCATGTATGTGAAGCATATAATGGCATTTATTGGCCATATGCCATTTTTATATGAATTGCCATCACACATGTGTAGACGAAATGGCCTCACATGCTGCAGACCCTCTGAATAATAAAGGTTTGGTCTCCAAAAAAAAAAAAATTAAAAAAGAAATAATAATAAAAAAATCCAAAAGAAAAAATATATATAGCTCTCTCAAATGGATGTTTAAAGGACGTTGTAAGGTTCCTGGACTTCACAGCTGCTGCCACATCCAAAATTCACACCATGCAGGTGTCAAAGCACCTGAAAACTCCAGAACCTTAAAAATTATTTTAAAGCTCCCGAATAGGGATGGGCGAGTATACCCGCTACTATTCGGTACTCGTCAAATAGTAGCGGTATTCGTGTACTCGCTACTCGCGAGTAAATTAGGATTACTCGGGAGTAGCAAGCACCGAGTACTTTTGCAGTGTATCAATAGATACACTGCAAAAGTCCTGTAAAAGAGAGGAAAAGTGGTTAAAAAATAAAAAAATCGGATACTCACCTTAACCAACAGCTATACCGGGACCGGCCGATGCACATCTATTCATGTAAAAGGACCTTTCACTCTCTCAGCAATCAGATGGCTGGGAGAGATCTGGCCAATCAGATGCCGCCACGTCACAATGACGTGATCGCTAGCAGCCACCTGATTGGCCAGATGGAAAGGTCCTCTCAGGTACACCGAGGACCTTTCCATCTGGCCAATCAGGTGGCCGCTAGCGATCACGTCATTGTGACGTGGCGGCATCTGATTGGCTGAGAGAGTGAAAGGTCCTTTTACATGGATAGATGTGCATCGGCCGGTCCAGGTACAGCCGTCGGTTAAGGTGAGTATCCGATTTTTTTATTTTTTAACTACTTTTCCTCTCTTTTGCAGGACTTTTGCTGTGTATCTATTGATACACTGCAAAAGTACTCGGAATCGCTATACTTGCAACGAGTAGCGAGTACTGAGACCTACTCGTTGCGAGTATAGCGATTCCGAATAGTACGGGACTCGCCCATCCCTACTCCCGAATAATTCTATGGGTTGAAAGAAAATGATGGACTTGATGGCTGGGAACACTCTTAACCATAAAGTTAGTTGTTGCTCCCAGTCAGTGAGTCTTCCAGTAGGTATTTTGGCCCCAAACAATCAAGGAAAGTTTAGCGCCATTTTAAATTTCGAACTTATTTTGTGAACAAAGCTGTGTTCAATAATTTTTTTGGTAAATTGCTTGGATTATCGATTGTGAACTCAATCGTCAATGTTCATACCAAATTTGAATTTGGCGAACATGTTCAGGGAAAGTTCGCTCATCTCTATTCCTGAATTTCACACCAATAGTGCACATGACCCCTAAGAATTATGCAATGCTTTAGTTTTATAGTACACCCAGTCCTGAGTCCATACTTCTGGCTGTGTGTGTGCTGAGACAGGAGCAGTGCATACTTATCATGAGTCTAGCACCCAGTTGGTGGAGATCTTAGCACCTGGAGCTCCACCTATCTATAGGCAATTTAAGTGCCTACTGAACATGAAAAACTAATAATAAGTTTACTTGCTCTACTATTGATTAATAGTACCTTTCTTTTAGGAAAAATAAAGAAAGTGGAAATTTCAGGTCAACCACAGTACGTAAGTTACTGAACCTCAATACAAAATCTCCAACAGGGCCCCAATGTATCTCAAGCCTTTACCAGAACTGGTCTTCTCATATAAGCCAAAGAGACCTTTTGCCGACTCCTGGTCTCCAGGTTCCGAGGACAATTGCAATCTAAGACCCAATATAGTTACACCTCCAGTCAACCAGATACGTATCGTTAAAGGATTCAAATATAATATGTGTTACATTTGATGGAGGCTGAAACGTTTATTGTAATTCACCTCTATTATGTCCCAAAAATGAGAATGATTCACTGTTGTGTGTGTGCTATGTATTGTATTTTCCCTATTGCTAGGCAGAAGTCCTGCCTTTGGTATTTTATCCCCTTCCTCTCCCGGTGGCACCGTGATGTCAATTTACTCCTTCCTTCTTCCCCATGTAATCTTACTGCAGCCATTTTAGTATGGACACATGGTTTACTGCTTGCTGCAGAATAATTTTTTTCCTACTGCATTGTACTTTAATACTATATTTCAGTAAAAATCATCTCCATTTCTACTGGACTCTTACTTCCAGTCAGTGTGGTTGAGTTGGAACTATATGGGGACACATGCATGTGAGTGCAACGGCAATACGAATATCAGAGAGAATGATACTGTCACTCTTAGGGGGTAAGGGAATTAGGAAACCAGATGGTGAGGTGGGTGAAGGGATTCAGAGGGAGCTAGATGCCTAGAGGCACCATTAGTCCAGTGCATGGTTTGAACTCCACCCCCACCCTCCGGCAAACTCCTAACCTCTGTGCGTGGAGGCGTAGATGTAGATGTCACCAGCACAGCCGAGATGGAAGTACCCTGGCAATTATTCTCACAGGCAGTACCCCAGTAAACCACTTCCCTGGCCTGTCAGTCAGTTACTGGGATATGTTTTCTCAGCCAAGAAAGGCCCAAGCCAATGGGGGTGGGTAAATTACCCAGATGTGATACTTGGTACATAGTTCCTTTGCTCAAGTTTATACTATGCACAACTTGGAAAGTTACAGCTGAGTGGTACTGAGTCAATGGCGGAGATGGGAATGGGTCTCGCTAATGTGCTACAGACGAGGCTATGAGTCTGCGCAAAGCGAGAATCCATAATATTGACTCCTGCTCCGCTATCAACAGCACCTGTATGGTCTTAGTTTTTCATCAGCCAGCACCTTGGCAGACAGAGTAAACGAGACATAGAAAGGAAATGTAAACTCTCTGATCGTCTTCTTCCGAACAACTCGAGGTAGGCTGCGTCTGAGACTGCGTGTTCATCCCAGGACGATGTGGACAAACCTTAATAAAATGATCAGTTTGTCCTCAATAGAAAAATGCTCCTGCCACTTGATGAACCGCAACCACAGGAGGTTTAACCTGAGGGCCTACTATCCCCAACAGCATAAGTTCATCGCATGGAGCCTCCTCAACAGGGATAGCTACAGGGGCTAAAGTTGGTCTCGGTCTTTCCCTCAGATGTCTGTCGACCCTGATGGCTAAGGACATAGCCTCCAATGACTCAAGTGCGGTGTACTGAAACAGGGTGTCTTGCAGTCTAAATGACAAACCCAAGCAGAACTGACTCCTGAGAGCAGGGTCATTCCACTGGGTCTCAGTCGCCCATCTCCAAAACTCCAAGCAGTACTCTACCACTGCTCATGATCCTTGCTTGAGTTTATGGAGGTTTGACTCAGCAAGAGTCAACCTATCTGGTTCACCATACACCTGAGCCAAGGCAGCAAAAAAACCATCCACCGACAGCAAGGATGGGGAGTCAGTTGGGAGGGAGAGGGCCCCGGTCTGGGGAATCTCCCTTAAGAAGGCAGATTATGATCCCCATCCTTGCTCCCAGATGAACAAGGCAGAAGCCAGAAATAAAACTTACAGGCCTCTTTGAACACCAAGAATTTATCCCTTTCCTCACAAAACATCTATGTAAGACATATCTTAGGCCCGGCAAGGCCTGGGTGTAAGTC
The DNA here is from genome assembly GCA_033576535.1 of Allobates femoralis. NCBI lineage: Eukaryota > Metazoa > Chordata > Amphibia > Anura > Aromobatidae > Allobates > Allobates femoralis. The sequence continues at coordinate 36,041,118 of JARQOC010000006.1, forward strand.
AAGACCAGATACCTCACAACTTGCTGCGGCTGCTGCACCACCTGCGTTCGCAGACCAGTGACCTCAGCAAAGATGGTCTGCATCACTTGTGTCTTCACAGCACTGTGACCAAGGAGAGTCTAACTCTATTAACGGCGTCTAATTGAGGAAAGGGAAAGCAATGTAATGGCCAGGGGAAGGAACTACAGTTGATATGTGGTGCCCCTGCGGATCCAGTCACCACAGAGGTACTGCACCCCTGTTAGGGTGTAGTATACCACTCTTGGGTAAGAGAGGCACAGACCGGTGCTGGGACACCCAGACCACGTACACTACACTAGGTCCAGGTCAGGGTTAGTACGAGATTGTTCCTACAGGAGAGCACCGTCCCTGATCCTGTCTGGAAGAGGAATCAGGGTAGTAGGAATGGGTGGAGAAAAAATAGTTAGAGGGAGCACCTGGAGGAGTGAAGTTAGGAAGCAGTCACGTAGATGATGTGGGACATGTGACAGAAGGTATAAATAGAGTGGGAAAGATCTAGAAAGGTGGAGAGACAGTTGAACAGCAGAGAAGAGTGTTGCTGCAGAGAGAGAAAAGGAGAGTAAAACAGCTAGAATCGAATTGGAGGGAAGGTAGAGAAAGAAAGCCTTTCACAGAAGGAAAAGAACTTGAGAGAAGTGTTCAGAGGACTGGAGCAAGTAGGAGCTCGTCCTGAGGCCAGACTGAGGAGCACAGGAAGAGAACCAGGTGGCTTCAGGAGGAAGAGGGGGTCCCAAAGGCACGGGCAGCGAAAAATACACCCGTGGGGCTCGTATCCATTGTCAGGTGCAAGGTAGTGGAGGGACTAGGCCAAAGAAAGGGGCATTAGGACCCCAAGACTAGTGGAGAAGACAGAGAAGGTTCAGCTAGCAACCCGGAGGCTGTGGTACTTCCAAGGTGCCACGTTTGACAACTGCACACATCTGCTGAAAAGGTGAGATACTGCAGGTCAACCCCTAAGGAAAGCCCACAGCTACTGCCTCAGAACTCTGTGTTGCGAGGCGCAAGGTAGGAGGGCGAAGCAAGCGCAGTGTGAGACGGCAGAGGAAGGAAAGAGAAGAAGTGTCGGTTATGTGTCATCCTTCTACCCAGGAGTAGCTGGATCCCTGCCTCCGAGAACCCAGTGCCCAGTGGGATGTTACATAGTGACTGTGAGTAAAAGACCTGAGGACTGCAACCCACTGTGTCTGTGAACTTTCTTAACACATTGAGAGCACCAGAAACATAACTACCAACTCACTCAGGTACCTTCTGCTGCCCTGGGGGTCAAGCCTAACTGTAGAGGGCCTAACAACACTACTGCCTCCCTACCATCGACCCCCAAGATGAACTGTCGTGCAGCAGCGGCCATCTATAGCCGCAGCCTGTGGGTGGCATCACTTAAAAAAATTACCAAGTGTCCCCAAGTCTGGTCATCCCTGTCCAAATGAACCCTCCATGCCACATGACCTTCCCTAGGAGAGAGAACCACCCTCACCGAACTTTTAATAACACCGCCAGGGTCACGGAGCTAGGTCTCGACCCCTGTGACTCCCGTTATGATGCTTTAAAGCCTGGTTCCGAGTAACCTAAGGCCCTGGAGGGGTATGTTAGAGACACACCCAAGCTTCACATCATCAAGCAGCTGAGCACCGATCACAGCAAAACTGCCATTAACCCATGCAATTACAGGAGAAATCCACACACATTCAATCACAGCGGCATCCAACATAGATAGTCAGTGACAATCAGTAGATGACAGATACTTCAGGCTCCTACATACTTGCACTGCATTGAACACCCAGAATAACTTCTTAATAATTCCCAAACATTATGAAGGAGCAGCTCCTCATTGCCGACACCAGGGGCATAACTACAACAGGTGTAGGGGTTGCGATCGCACCTGGGCCCTGCAGCCTAGGGGGCCCCATAAGTCCCTTTTGCAAATAGAGTCCGTGGAGCCTAGTTTAGTAGTCTCAAACACAGAACTTGCCAGATATCCCTATAGGGAAGGACCTAGCCCTGGGGTGGCTCGTTGCGGAGAACACCATAACCACTATATTAAGTGGCCCTTTTAGTCAATATCCAACTCTTTACGAGTTTAAAGATACGACAAGGGAAATGCGAAGGCCAGGTAACCATCCACAGACAGCTGTTTCGGGGTGTTGCCCCTCATCAGTGTGGAGTAGGATTCTGGCTAGGTGGGAGCAATGCCTGGTAGACCAACATCACAAAGCTCTCACTGATCTCAGGGAGACCAGTCCAAGAAAACACTGCGGGCAGCCGGCTAAAGCGCTCAACACAGTGAAATTCATGATGCATTGCCCCTTGGGAATTACAGATACTCATTAGGAGTCCAAACACGGAACTAGCCAGATATCCCTCCAGGGAAGGACCTAGCCCTGGGGTACCTCCTTGACACCCTTTGGCCTATAGAAAAAGACTAATGCTATTAAAGATTTGCAATAATTGGGGGCCCCACTGGAGCTTTTGCATCGGAGCCCCTGGGCCTGAAGTTACGCCAGTGGCCGACACCATGCCTTTTTGCTTCTAAAATAACTCAAAATAAACCCAAACCTTTCTCTATCAGCAAAGATCCACATTCTTATAAATGCCATAATTATTTTTTTGCATTTTTGTACAGTACATACAATGCTCCTCCAACCTATGACCTTTTTTTTTGGATAAGTTTAGAAGAAAATGACTTCTGGCATTGCTCACGTCTGAGCGATAGTCAACACATCCCACCAACATGCACAGGACCTCCTGACAACACAAGTCTTTTCAGAAAGCTTTGGCCAGGACCCTACTTATCATGAGATACTTAATAGATACTTATTCATGAGATGGGTCTCTTCGTGCTCCTTAGATAAGTGTCTTTCTTGTGTTACCGCAAGCCCCGAATTGTCTGACAAAGTCATTACAGAAGGTTTCGTCTTCCCACCCTCAGTTTACAGTATCCCGACATCAAGACATTGTTGGCAGGCGGTGCACAATTGTGTTGGTCTTGATTTGTATCTTTGGGGGTTAAAAGAAACTTTCAGTGTTGAAACACTTTCACTCTTTTGGCAAATGGAACAAATATTCTTGGCTGGAGACGTGGAGAAGCCATAAAACATCGGCTGATGGGCTGGAACCACTAAAAGTTCAATTGCTAATAAGTCATATTAATGCGTGAATATCCATGACCATGGGAGGAAGTGTATGTGCTGAATATGAGGAAAACTAAGAAGGTTACTCAGGGGGAGTGTAACTGAGGCAGATGTTGGACTCGAGGGCTTTGAACCCTATTTGTTAGACCCCTAATTATGTAATTGATACGGCGCTGACGCATTTTGTAGTTTCTCATGGAGTATTGCTGAAGGATCCATTCTATTGGTGGGCACCTCAAGGAAAGCCTTTAGACGAGGAAACACATGAGACCTCCGAAGGAATACACAGATTCCAACTAAGTGTTGACCTTGTTCGAACCCATGTGATGCATAGAAGCAGCAATAACCTTCAACCATACAAAAAAGTGTTTTTTTTCCAGAACTGTGGAGTTGATAAGTCAAACATCCGACTCAATTTCCCAGAATCCGACTCCAACTCCACTAAGATGGACAAGACTCTGACTCCACGACTCCAACTCCACAACCATGGCTGTGAAGTCAGTAAGCTGAACATCCAACTCCGACAACGACTCCTCAATTTCTCTGAATCCGACTCTGACTTCACACAAAATGGACTCCGACTCCATGACTCCGATTCGGACTCCACATCCCTGTTTTTTTCTTTATTTAGGGTGATGTCAAAAAAAGTCACGGGCAGGATTTCTGAGACTATGCAGCACCAATGTCTGGAAAAAATCGGCATCAGAATTTGGTAATGCACCCAAAGATCTTTATTTAAGGTGTTCCCAACTTGGTAATATTGAATGCTAAGGGAGCATTCAATATTAGGGTGTATTTGATGATACACCCTAATATCATTAGGATGTATTTGATGATTTTTCTGATTGGCTTTCATTTATAAGCCTGGCACACCATATTGAAAAAGCTGAAAGGATTCTGTTGTCTTTCTCCGGATTGACCAATAGTGGCTGCTATTATTCACTTTGCTACTTGTGCTGCAATTTCACTCTTTACCACTGGAGGCTGTTATTGTGTCCTGCAATCTTCCTTTAGAAAGACAGCTGCTGCTGGACCTGTGGAAGCCATATTGCCTACTTAACCACGTTTCTTGAGTATTGTGTCTAGCATTTAGCCTAGTTCCAGTCTCTAGCTCAGAACTGTCTTACCCAGACTGTTCCTATCCTTATCTGGATTATTTCCTCAATTTACAGTCCTGTGTCCAATGACTTCTACCACTGCCTGCTGTTCCATGTTTGTGCCCCTCCGGCCATCGGATTCCAGCCGCATATTGTAAACCAGCTCACCATTGTTGTAGACCCCCTTCTCTTTTGGAGCTCAGATCAAGGCTCTGCCACAGTCCGAAAAGTTAATGAAGAAAGAAAAAATCCAGCTCCAAGAACAGGGTCTTCTTTATTCAGATAAAGCCTACGCGTTTCAGGTCTAAACTTACTCTTAGTTTACAGCTAAGGGTGAGTTTACGCGCACAACGCGTTACTACATCACCACCTCTTCTGCCACCTAGTATCGTGTGTATCAACATTATCTGAATGAAGAAGAATGTGTTCATGGAGCTGGATTTTCTCTTTATTAACTTGCAGACCGCGCTTCAGATGAGTAGTAGATCGTTCTATGCACATATGTTGCCATTGTTGATTGCAGCCTGATTACTCTGCATGGTTATTTGAAATTTGCAACTTCTAGGAATATTAATTCATGATCATTGTACAGCGTAAAGTCACCTTAAAGGTATGTTCACATAAGATGGCTATGCTGCAGATTTTCCAGCTTGATTTTCTGGTGGTAAATCAAATAATTTACAGTAGTAGTGTAACAAATACACAGCTGCCCTCTGCAACACTAAGGTATGCAAACATTAAATATAGGAATTTAGCATTACTGCTAAGGAAATACATTGAAAAATTGAGACACTAAAAAAGGCCAGTTTAAAGAGAGCCCAGCAGCCAACTCAAGGCGTATCTATTTTCTATTAGCAGGTTCCTGCCCGCAAATGAATTGTAGGTGTTTTAACTCATATAGAAGAAAATAAGAAGGCACTACTGACACTACAGGGGTGCTTGGGTAGGCTTCCAAACCGTAGATGAGAGTAACAGATGAACACGGCACTCCCCGAATGGTGCCATTACTGCTGATTATACTGGCCACAGGCAGCCCTGGTCCCAGCACTACGTGAACTGACGAAGGCCAAAGATTGTGGATGAAACATTTTTTTGCACCCACAGGAACCATTTAATTTTGAAATAAATTCTAAATTCTATTTGATTCACACTATAATGGGAGTGCCGTGTTCATCTGTTATGGTACCTTTACACGCCGCCACGGCAGGCTGGATACATCGCGCTACTTCACGTGCACGAGCACGCTCAAACGGCTACAAACGGTCAACGCACCCTCTTTACACGCCGCCACAAGGTGCGCTACGCCACGCTACATCTATAGCTAGCTACATCGCCGGGTGTCTCAAGTAGCCAGCTGTTGCTCATTTACACACCGCTACAACCAGCTACTATGGGCAGACCTGGTGCAGCAGGGACAGCACATAGGCGTGCTCCAATTGTGGATTACAAGACTTCCGTACGCTGATAGGACGAAGCAATAACATCCTGATTGGGCAGGCATCGCAGGAGGCTGAGTAATACATGACGCTCGAGCGATTGTGTAGTGTGACTCGTCAGCTCCTTTAAATATGCCTCCCTATGCAGCGACTACCAATCGTCATGCAGCAGCTTCCACCAATGATCGGTGATGGGGCGCGGTAACATGGAGCCGAGGTCACGCCTTAGCTACATTGCAGCTACAGCCCCGGGTGTCCAGAGTTCCCTTCCGTTGCCTCTTTACACGCCGATACAGCTCGCTACCATCGGCGATGTTGCCTTAAGTTTATGAGCAGAGACCATAAACAGATGTATCTGTCGCCGGCTGTAGCGTCGCCTCTTCAGACGCCGCTACTACAGGCGATATGGACGCTACAAGCTACAATTGTAGCTTGTAGCGCGATGTATCCAGCCTGCCGTGGCGGCGTGTAAAGGTACCATTACTGTATCTCATATAGAGGCATTATGCGATGCACCTTGAGGTTGGCTGCATGAGTCACGGGAAACTGACCTGTCTCAATTTTTCAAAGTATTTCCTTAGCAGTAATGCATGTTTAAATTTCTATGTTCAATGTTTGTATACCTTAGTGTTGCAGAGTGCAGCTATTTATTTTAGTATATTTCATGTGCAGTATGCACCTGTTCACACTTGTTTGTTAGGGAGTGCCTTCTTTTTTTTTTTAATTTACACTAGAAGGACCTTGGGTGTTGCCAAATCTTATCCACACAGTAGGAGAAGTAGGGAATGTGAACCAGCTTGCAGTGTGAATTTCACATCCATAACATTTCAGTTTATTTGCAGAACACTTGTGGATGGTTTGCAGATTTGAGTTGAATCAAAATTCACTCTAGATTACCCATAGATCTGCAGGAAAATTCACAAATTCTAAACAATTTTTTTTTTTACAAATTTAAAATAATAAAAGAATTCACTAAACCCACCTTACATGATCTTTTGGAGATTTCCTTGACTGGTACCCTTCTGGTCATAATAACTTGCCTCCTGCGATGACATCTTGTCACATGCGGACAAGAGATATGTCCACCACGTAGCAAAACACAGAAGGACAGCGGGATGATATAGGGATGGAAGGCCCTAACGGGAAGGAGCAGGGAGTGTGAAACCGCCTGACACTGACCTTTGCCTGTCCGTTCCTCCCCTGCCAGCCCTAAATGGGTCCTTCCCCCGGGCGCCGTCGCTTGCCTAGCCCCTGTCATTTAACATAACTCTTGCAAGTGCATAGGCCAGTGAATGCACTAGACGTAATAAAACACAGGGATAGGTTGACAGACCGGGCATTCATAAAAGGATACAATATTTGAGGAAAGCAGCCCAAATACAAGGCTACAAAATCTCAGCTCCTAGACAGCAGATCTCCAGTAGCAACAGGAGAACTCCACACACCATGATGGTCTTGCATAGAATGAACTCTATCAGCGACTGTTACTCGCTTAGATTGCACTGAATTTGCTGGATGTTGTTGTGTGTTGTGTTTGCATTTCACCAAGAGCTGCATGAGGTATGGATGTGAAGGTCTTGTGCTCAGCTGCTGGTTGAGGGGTTGATGTGAGGCTTGGGTGTGACTCACCTGGAATCCCCTCCCCCTGGCTTTAAATAGATTTCCCCCTCCTCCGTCAGACACTGCTTATAGAGTTATTTACCCTTGGTCTTTGTGCTGTGCAGATGCTTTGTTGTTGTGCTGAAGTCTTTGCTTTGGGAGTAGCTGTGATTCCGAATCCGTTTGTGGTGGTAGGGGCCCTCAGCCTAGGGCTAATCAGGAGCTCAGGAAATAGGGTGGAGACTCGGACCTCCTCACCATCAGAGGTACCTCCGAGAGCAGGGCGAGTCAGGGACCCCCAGTGTAAGGGTCAGATTAGCTCCCCCTGAATCCCCTCGCCGCCCCTCTCACCATTCAGTTACCAGTTTCGCTCACCTCCTAAGGCTAGAGTCTGACCTGCATCAGCACTCAGCCTGCCGAATCCGCTAAAAACTTAGTCTCTGGCAGGTGCAGCGCATAGTGTTAATGGAATTTAAAGCTATGCGCCGCCTGCCTATTCATTTCTATGGTTACCTGAAGCATAGCGCAGCCGCCAACTCCACACATAAGGACAGATATGCACTATTACAGATACACATTAAAAACACTGCAAACTGTGTTTCCTGTGCGCTCAGCAATAGCGCATATCCGGTGCTTGTGTGTGGAGACGGCGGCTGCGCTACGTTTCAGGTAACCATAGAGATGAATAGGCAGGCGGTGCATAGCGTTACATTCCGTTAACACTATGCACTGCACCTGCCAGTGGATTCATCAGTTTATATGCTGACGCAAATCAGACCCTAGCCTAAGCGTGACAGCGACATCAGGTGATGGGTCATGAAACTATTTAAAGGGTGATGGGAGTGGTTATCATCCTAATCACCTGAACAAGACATCACCAACATACCAAGAAAGCAAAACGACATTAACCATTGCCGGTATGAAAGAAATAAACATTTAAAAACAATAGACTTCTGAGCAGTCAACTTATGACATCTCTTCTCATGGAACCACTGCAGTCCCTGATCACCGGAGCGATCACATGGGACATAACAGGTGTTTTTATAACCCTGGGGAGTGCTTCTTCTCTTTGTGGAGACTTCTAGCTACAGTAGAGTGTCTTTAAGAGTGTCTTTAAATATGATAAAAATAAATAATTCAAATACATTTAATACATTTAATTATTAGAAAATTTCTAAATACCTTTCTTGTGCTAAAATATAACAAAACATTAATAATATTAATAATTCTAAATATGTCAGCTCCCAGCAGTTTCCCAGCCATCCCACTTCTTAGGATGGGTTGCATAAAGATATCTGCATCACCATAGCAGGTATATGGATGTCAGCTGCCGTCCATTATGCCAGCTACAAGGGAGGAGGACGCGCAATGTGGCTGAGGAAGGTGAGTAGAATGTTTGGGTTTTTTATGTGTATATACCAGGAAGGGGCTTAGGATAAGGACATAAATACCAGTTTGGGCCCAGTATGGGAACATATATATCAGGATAAGGTCATATTTACCTAGACGCGTGACATAGTAACCAGGAAGGAACCCAGTATGGGGGACATATTTACCAGAATATGGGGGACATATATACCAGGATGGGGGACATATATACCAGGAAGATGACCAGTATGGAATGAAATATATATATACGCATATATATATACAGTGCCAGAGATTTTGGCCAAGAACCTCCGCTCCTCCATCAAGGATCTTAAGATGGGTCGTAATTTCATCTTCCAACAAGACAACGACCCAAAGCACACAGCCAAGAAAACCAAGGCCTGGTTCAAGAGGGAAAAAATCAAGGTGATGGAGTGGCCTAGTCAGTCTCCTGACCTTAACCCAATTGAAAACTTGTGGAAGGAGCTCAAGATTAAAGTCAACATGAGACACCCAAAGAACCTAGATAACTTGGAGAAGATCTGCGTGGAGGAGTGGGCCAAGATAACTCCAGAGACATGTGCCGGCCTGATCAGGCCTTATAAAAGACGATTATTAGCTGTAATTGCAAACAAGGGTTATTCCACAAAATATTAAACCTAGGGGTTGAATAATAATTGACCCACACTTTTATGTTTAAAATTTATTAAAATTCAACTGAGCAACATAACTTTTTGGTTTGTAAGATTTATGCTTCTGTTAATAAATCTTACTCTCGTTTGCAGTTTGAAGGCTCTAACTTATTGGCATCTTATCAAACCACCTAAATCTGCAGGGGGTTGAATACTACTTGTAGGCACTGTATATATATATATATATATATATATATATATATATATATATAATATATATATATATATATCCCAGAAAGAAGACATAATTACCAGGATGGGGGGCAGAATGGGAGACATATATATGACATATGTATACCAGAATGGGGGAAATATATATCAGGATGGGGGGCGCATATACCAAAAAAGGGCTCAGGGTAGGGAAATATATATAATTTCCAAGAAAGAGCCTAGGATGGGAAGCATGTATACCAGGATGGAAAGCATATATACCAGGAACGCCCAAGGATGGGAGATATATATACCAGGAACGATCAAGAATGCTAGACATATACCAGAATGGGGACATAAATACAAGGATAAGGACATATTTACCAGAATAGGGAACATATTTACCAGGAAGGGAGACATATATTAGGATGGAGGACATATAAACCAGGATAGGGGATCATATATACCAGGGTGGGAGACATATACTAGGATTGAAGACATATATACCAGGATGGATGACCATGTATACCAGGATGGGTGACATATATACCAGGAAGGGACCTAGGATGTGGGACATATATATCAGGAAGGGGCCCAGGATGGGGGAAATTAGTACAGGATGAGGGATATATCTACATAATGAAGGGGGAAGTGGGTAACACTTGTGTCTTTATAAGATTTATAATGTTACAGGGGCCCATACATCTGACCAACATGCGGTGGGGAGGGGGCCAAAGGGCAAATTTGGCACCAAGGCATATCGGACTCTAGTTACGCCACTGACCATGGAATATTTCATTTTTGCTAAGGGAGATCAAACAAGTCATTTTTAGCACTGTCCTATTGTATACAATGTTCCCCCTTGTTATTACATCAGTCTAAGCCAAGAGCCGGCATAAATAAATAGGTTTAATTCAAACATTGCTTCTATTTATTTCCCATGCACAGCGCCACCACAGGAGAAATAATGTATTACACAGTTCCAACTGAAGAAAATAAGCTATCCATGATATGAGAAGAGATGAGTCCTCCAAAAATGAAACAAAGGAAACTCGGGGTGTGCTGACTCCTGAGTGGAGATCTATGACTAGATGAAGGCTTGAATAAAATCAGTTTTATTTATAATACATTTTAGGATCAAGATAGCATCTATGACCATCAAAATTAGCTTTTTCCGGGAGGCAAAATTACATTTTCGCTAGTGCCACTGAGTAAAGCTTGCGACTTATACTAGATGACTCTAGCAATATTTGCAATGAATTTCCCATTAGGCATTATCAATAAGACATGTTGAAAGGCTCTATAAAAGCTTGGACATTGAGCTTCAAATTGGTGCCAGGTGGCTTTAAATTGAGATCTTCAAATCAAGGAACATTTCACTGGTGATGAAGACACGGCTAGTACATAGTCTTGCCTTTAGTAACATGGATGTAAAACATGTATGATAAAGAATCAATACAGAAGAAGAATAAATGCCTATGGAATGTGGTGTTGGAGAAGGATGTAATCAATACCATGGAGGGCAAGAAGAACAAGCAAATCAAGGAACATTGCACTGGTGACGAAGACATGGCTCATACATAGTCTGGTCTTTGCTGTATTAACATATGGATGTGAAACCTGGATGATAAAAGAACAAGACAGAAGAAAAATTAACACCTTCGAAATGTGGAGCTGGAGAAGGATGTGATCAATACCATGGATGGCAAGAAGAACAAACACATCAATACTGGAACAATTCAAGACCAGACATGTCACTGAAAGTAATGATCTCCAAGCTACGACTTATCTATACATCATAAGAAGAGAGCAATCACTGGAGAAGGACATCATGGTCAGAAGAATAGAAGGAACAAGCCAGAAGAAGAATCAACGCCTTCGAAATGTGGAGCTGGAGAAGGATGTTATCAATACCATGGATGGCAAGAAGAGCAAACACATCAATACTGGAATAGATCAAGCCAGAGATGTCACTGGAAGGAAGGATCACCAAGATATGACTGTCTACACATCATACAAAGAGAGCAATCACTGGAGAAGGACATCATGGTTGAAAGAATAGAAGGAACAGCCCAATGGCTTGATACTATCAAGAAAATGGCAGAGAGGGCCCTGGTGGACCATCTGGGCTTGCACAAGATTGATCTTCCTACAGAGTTGTCATCCAACAAGTCACCATGGGCTGAAATGGGCAAAAACTATTTTAAGCCAAAAATAAATTAATTAAAAGCAAAAAAAAGAACATTTCCCGAGGATTCCCAAAAATTAAAGCCTGATGAAGAAATCGTTCCGAAATTGAAAAATGTTTATAGCTAGATTTAGTCCAAGATCTTAACATTTTTTTCTTGTTTCCCTACCTTGGAAATCCATTTTTTTCATTCACATGGATGTAATTTTCCTATGTGGATACAACTGTAGCCGATGTCTCTGCCCATAGAAAGAGTTGTGCCAAATATTCCATCACGTCAACAAGGTTTTCTGATGCTCTTTTATCAGTTGGACGCTTTTTGGCTCTCGCTGGTTAATAGATGGGGGTCCTGAACATAAACTTTTTCCTTATTAATTCAAAAGTGTATATAAAATGCTTTTTCTAAACCAACCATTCCCGGCATTGGCTCAGTTGCCTATTTCCATCCAGCTTTGTGAAGCCACATAACTCTGTGGAGGACCATATAGGCTTTCCCCAACTTTCTCATTGATACATCTAACTTAAGAAAAAAATGATACTTATATTTTTACTTTACGAACTTTCAAAGTTTTTTTTTAGTTTTTTTTTACACATACTTGTTCATTACCAAATATCTTTTTTTTATAAAAGACACATCTCCCAGGTTGCAATTTTCTTGCAAAGCTGAAGTATAAGTGATATTGCTTTTTAAAGCACCACAGGGAATTCCTCCGCTATTCCTCGGGCAAAACTATTGCTCTGCTCTAATTTTACACAGATGCATTTTATATCCGAATTGTGGAAATCTGAGAGGACCGTACAGCTCACATTGATTTATCTGTCAAACTCATCAAAAGATGGACGGACTGGAGCGTGGATAGAAAGTTTTAAACATCAAATATTTCACCAAAGGTCAAACCTGCGAAGAAGAGATTAGGACAGAAAGTCAGAATTTAATATGAAGGGATTGGTATCGGGTAGATATTTTTATAGCTAATATAAAGGGACTTTATGGAATATGAAGAATGGAAAGTGCTGAATCCTGTCTCGTTTTGGAAACAAAGGCTTGTAATAATGGAGCTTTATCTGCTCTACCCATGGGGTCTCCATGATTATGTTCTGGAATATCGAGTGAGATCATTCCCTATTAATCGCTTACACATTTACTCTCATACAACTACCTGGAAAACCACTTATTCTTTCCTTTCTTTTTGATTAAATCAACAATACTCTGATATAGGACTCAGGAGGTCTCGGGAAGAAGTTCAAGAATCAATATGTCCCAGTTTACCACTCAGACCAGATCAAGATGCAGAAACCAGAAGATTAAAGATCCAGTGACCTCCGAAATAAATGACTTTGATATTCACTCATGTCCTCTCCTCGCTATCCTCGTCTTTGCTAATGAGCAGTTGGCTGAGAATCAAGCTTGCATAAACTGTAAAGGGAGACTATGAGGTCAATATAGAAGGGAGGCTTAGTCCAATCATCTTTTTGCTGGGAGATAAGAACCGAAAAAGTAGACCCCTACATAGATGAGTGGCATGTGTAACAAACCTGGTGGAAAACTGGTCTATCAGTCATAGGAAGGGGGTATAGTGGGAATAAAAAATGTCACCAAGACCAGAGGCCAATAAGAGGTGAAAAATACTTACTTAAAGGGTTTATTCAGGATACTTACAAAGCCATCCACAACCTGTTCCTTCCCCCCCTTTCCCTTACATCTCCAACATGGTCTCCCGATACCAACCAGCACGCAACCTACGCTCCTCACAAGAACTCCTCCTCTCCTCCCCCCTTATTTCATCCTCCCACAACCGCATACATGCCTTCTCCCGCGCCTCCGCCATACTCTGGAACTCTCTCCCCCAGTACGTCAGACACTCGCTTACCCTTAGGAGTTTCAAAAAAGAACCTGAAAACACATCTGTTCCAACAAGCCTACAACCTATGATGAGACCCAGCGCCGCACCACCACATGCTTGGCGCTTCCCCCCCCTATCGTGTCCTCTCTTACCCCTGTAGACTGTGAGCCCTTGTGGACAGGGTCCTCTCCCGTCGTGTTTCAGAAAGCCTTGACTGTTCATATGTACTGTACCTGTTCTTGTCCCCCCCACTTCTTATGTAAAGCGCCATGGAACCAATGGGGCTATATAAATAATTAATAATAATAATAACTAAAAAAAAAATTGTGCTGCCACCTACCTGCTTGTTGTGCTCGGTACTGTTCTCCACCAACTGGAGCGGTCTAAGACAGGTCCAGTTGGTGATTTTGGCACTTCCAATGACGTCATGACTACAGAGGAAAGACTTCCCTCCCATCGGTAGACGGACGCATAGCCGACGTCACGCTAATTGACAACAGGCTCCCCCAATCAGGTAGCGAAGGAGCCCACTATGCATCAGGTAGGCGCCCACTTCCGCAGAGTGGAAAAGCCGCCTCTGCTCTGTGTCTACACCGCCACGCTGTCCCCGGCAGGAGAGATCTGTGCCCGCTCAGTGCTGGGGGTGAACAGCGGGGACTGGTGCCGGCAACACAGGCAAGTAGGTGCAGAAACCTATCTCTTATGGTACCTTTACACGCCGCCACAACAGGATGGATACCAACGGCAACTTCACGTGCACGAGCACGGCCGAACGGTTACCAACGGGAACCGCACCCTCTTTACACGCCGCCACAAGGTGCGCTACGCTACGCTACATCTACAGCTAGCTACATCGCCGGGTGTCGCAAGTAGCCGTCTGTAGCTCAGCGTACCTCATTTACACACCGCTATAACAAGCTAATATGGGCGGACCTGGTGCAGCAAGGACAGCACATAGGCGTGCCACAATTGTGGATTACGAGACGTCCGTACGCTGATAGGACAAAGCAAGAAACCCATGATTGGGCAGGCATCGCAGGAGGCTGATTAATACATGACGCCCGAGCAATTGCGTAGTGTGACTGGTCAGCTTCTTAAATATGCCGCCCTGTGCAGCGACAACCAATCGCAACGAATGAGCTTCCTCCAATGATCGCTGAAGGGGCGTGGTATCCCGGAGCCTGGGTCACGCCTTAGCTACATTGCAGCTACATCGCCGGGTGTCCAGAGTTCCCTTCTGTAGCTTCTTTACACGCCGATACAGCTCGCTACAATCGGCGATGTAGCCATATGTTTATGGGCAGTGCACGGATACAGAGGTATCTGTAGCCGGCTGTGTCGTCCCGTCTTCAGACGCCGCTACTATGGGCGATATTGGCGCGACAAGCTACATTTGTAGCCTGTAGCGGGTTGTATCCATCCTGTTGTGGCGGCGTGTAAAGGTACCATTAGTGTTTGTGCACTTATTTATTTTATTACTAAATGTCCCGTATATCTCCTTTAAACTTCTACCTTTGTGTTAATAATGGCTATCGCAGCATATTCAGAATGGTAGGTATCATAAAGATTATTTTTACAGTGCCACCATTTACATTAAAAAATTCTATATTTTAAGCAAAAAACGATGAAAAATAAGACGCTTTATTTTTTTGCTTTATAAGATGTAAATTTAGAGGAAGAAATTAGGAAAAAAATAATGTATTTAAAATAGGGGGTCCATCCTATAATCTGGTGCATCTCATGTGCAGTATAGTTTACTGGGGGGATTACAATAGTGGTGGAGTAACAGGGTCACTGCAGGCAGGATCACTGTGGTGGGAGTTATCAGTGGCGGTGGCAATGCTTGCGGGCCTGGAACTGTGAAAAACTATAGCAAATTGTGGGGTATTGGTTTGTCTTTTGGTCCAAAACACAAGTCCTATCCACTAAATTCTCATCTAAAGAGAGCAAAGGACACAAATAGAAAATAAATTTCTTACCCAGCAGATTCAGGTCAGACGACCATTACACTCAGTGCTGTCTGCAGCTTTGCCCAGGTTATAACTGGCATTATGAATGCAAGACACCAGCCCCAATCACTAACAACCTCCTTTCTCACAGAGGGAGTGACCACTGGTTGTCCTGCACACACAATGGGTTCCACATAGGGCGCAGTTCACACAGGTTTGCACAGTGTATGCTCAGCCTGGAACTGTGGGAGTGTTAAGGTGTTCGTCGGTGTGCGGCAGTGTTTGGCTGGCATTGGTACTGGCAAATAGTTGTGGAGGCAGCGCAGATAAAGATCTTGGACAACCAAAATCTCCATCTGCGCATGTGCTGCCTCCGCAGCCATTTTCCTGAAGTCCATCCGGTAGAGGCAGCGCAGGCACAGATCAAGTGCTCAGCTCTTTAAGATCTTTACCTGTGCCTGCTCTGTCTCCGAAGCCATTTGCTAGTACCTGGAAGTATCAATGTGCTCCGAACACTGTCACACACCGCCGAACACCCTGACACCCCCATCTCCAGGCCCACAGGCATTTTCCCACTACCGATATCCTCTTGTACCTCCACTGAACCTAAACTGCTACCGCAACTCCCAGGTAAACAAAGTTCAGATTAGAAGATGCACCTCCATTGTACCCCCAATTTGGGGTGGAAAAAAGTGGGTATTATAATTAGAAATATACAGTAAATAATGTCGTAATTGCCATGTGGTTCTAGCCTCTTATTTTTCAGTCTTTGGTGCAGAAGAGCGTTGATTAATTTTTAGAGATATTTAATTGCCTGAACATTAAGATATTTTCCTTCCAGAACACATAACCATTTTGGGCATTATCTTTGTTATCGTACTTGTTATTATGCTTTACTCTACTCTTAAGTATCATGATTCCTCCAGTCAGTGTGTCTGACGCAATGAGTGATTGCTTGCTATAACCATGGAATCAGGGCTGGGATCAGCTGTCAGGTTGGTGAGTGACAGCTTAGTCATCCAATCTGCAGCTCAGCAGTCCAATCCTATTACGGGAAGAGCCGGGTTTTTACAGGTTTTCCCTGTGATTGCCCAACTACCGTATATACTCGTGTATAAGCCGACCCGTGTATAAGCCGACCCCCCTACTTTTGCCCCAAAAATCTGGAAAAACCTATTGACTCGTGTATAAGCCGAGGGTGGACCCCAGCACAGGTATACAGCCCCCAGCAGTGTGGTATACAGGCCTCCCCCAGTGGTATACAGGCCTCCCCAGTGGTAGTATACAGCAGCCCCAGTGGTAGTATACAGCAGCCCCAGCAGCCCCAGTGGTAGTTTATAGCAGCCCCAGCAGCCCCAGTGGTAGTATACAGCAGCCCCAGCAGTAGTATATAGCAGCCCCAGTGGTAGTATACAGCAGCCCCAGCAGCCCCAGTGGTAGTTTATAGCAGCCCCAGCAGCCCCAGTGGTAGTATACAGCAGCCCCAGCAGTAGTATATAGCAGCCCCAGTGGTAGTATACAGCAGCCCCAGTGGTAGTATATAGCAGCCCCAGCAGCCCCAGTGGTAGTATATAGCAGCCCCAGCAGCCCCAGTGGTAGTATACAGCAGCCCCAGCAGCCCCAGTGGTAGTATACAGCAGCCCCAGCAGCCCCAGTGGTAGTATATAGCATCCCCAGCATCCCCAGTGGTAGTATATAGCAGCCCCAGTGGTAGTATACAGCAGCCCCAGTGGTAGTATACAGCAGCCCCAGCATCCTCAGTGGTAGTATATAGCATCCCCAGCAGCCCCAGTGGTAGTATATAGCAGCCCCAGCGGTAATATACAGCAGCCCCAGTAATCCAGGGCCCCCCCAGCCTTGCTCTGGTAACCTGTAAAGTAAAATATACTTATCACTGTCCCGCTGCCGTCCGCGCCCGCCGCTGCCGACATCCCGATCCTCCATCTTCATGCGTCTTCTTCCGGCTTCCTGTGTTCGGCGCCGGCAATGGGCCTGCATAGAGCACCATTCACACTGATATATATGATGCAGAGTGTCTGAAAGCTACCCAACTGCTCTGCTGCCTGAGCATTGGGCTGCACAGTACGATGCTTCTGCACCACTAGATGAATGGCGCCCCTAGGGGCCCAACTGCACCCTGGATGGATAAAAAAGTGCAAAAAGTTCTATGCTCTATGCAGGCCCATTGTATGCATGGCAAGTCGCCTCCCACACCTTGCTGGTTGAGGTGATTTATCAGCCTGCAGCTGGGCTTGCTTCACATTTGGGCTCTGACTGCATCCTGTAAGTGCATTTGGTTTCTGTTTTTGGCATGGATGGTAAGGTTAAACCTGTCAGTAGGATCAACCCTCCAAAGGCATCTATATGGGTATCTAGGTCATAGGAGGGTGAATAAAATGATACCTTTACTAGCTGTGATCCGATATCTTATTCCAGAGAAACCCATGTTTCCCAATATGTAAATGAGCTGTTAAGATCTATGGGCCGGACATAGATCTCCTGAGAATCTACATCCAGACATTATTGTAAATGAACACATGTAGCTGTACAGTTGTATTTTCCACTTCAAAAAGACACCGGTCCAGTGTCGAAATGGGTCGTAGAATAAAAATTGTAAAATCTATAACCTGCGCAACCTGACACTGTGCATCATCCTATCTTGAACCCCCAGCCACATGACAGCAGCTGATATTGCGTTTGTACAGGAGATGTGCCGAACACAACTTGTTTGGGTGAGCGTATTCTCTTGAGCCATCATCCTATGGTCTCGTGCACTCTGTTCCCTTATATTTTTTGCTCATGTACATCAGGAGAGCAGACTGTCAGTCATTACATGTCTCACACTGCTAACGACCCCTTTTATTTAAAGCAGGACCTAGAGGTGATCCTCAGTGAGATCTATTGGTATCTTTACATCTTAAAACGAGATCTATGTCCCACCTGTAGATTTTAAAAGCTCATTTACTTATAAGAAAAATGTGGATTTCTCAGGAAAGAGACGGATCTCAGATATCAAGGTATCACTTTATTCAACTTTCTATGATTTACATGTCCATATAGACGGCTTAGGAAGATTGATCCTACTGACAGATTCCCTTTAGAGGGTGAATGACACGCCCACTCCAGGGTCGGGGAAGACTCGGGAACTGGGTGGTTACTCGTCGTTCTGCTTCACCTCTCTTCGGTTCTTTTCACGGGGACAGAAGGGGGCCGAGACCCGGTCCCGTGACCCTGGTGGTGTCATTTAAAATACACGGGAAGATGTTAGGGAAAGTCTGAGGAGATAAGGGGGTATTCGTGACGCCACCTGCGGTTTGCGGCCAGGGTGGCTACCGCTGCTTCAGGACCTTTAGGGACGATGACCGCCAGCTTGGATAATATCACTCCCCGCAGGCGGAGAGTAGTCCCCAGGGTAGTGGAGTGGTCTTCCCCAACTTGTACCTTGGCTGTTGGTCATTCAATTAACAGTACTCTCAGTGTTACGGGCGATATCTCAGCCGATGGTCGCGGCAAATAAAAGTCTCTCACAACACAGCTGCAGTTCAGTTACTTTTACTCAGGTGTTAAACATGGCCGCCGGGTACGCTCCTGCCAGTCTCTGGTTCACTCTTATCCAGAGCCAGGTCAGTGCAGTCAAGCCACGGTTGGTTTCCTTTCTGTCCTCTCTAGGTGTCTCAGTCTCTTGTGGTCAGCGCTATAAGGAGTAGTTCTCTTCTGAGGCGAGTGGGTCATCGCTCTGCTTCCCAGGCCCTCACACTCTCCGCAGCACAGAGCTCAAGTACCGGTGGCAACGGGTGCTTGCCGAAGACAGGAGCGAAGCACGAAGGGCGAAGGAGGCACACAATCTTGCTGCGGCGGTGCGCACATTGGTGGCCCCGCAGGGACATCGTCATTACACATCTAGCTACCTTTTTTTCCTTTCTATCTATCTACAATATCTCTCTATCTATATCTAATATCTATCTCTGTCTTCTATCCTGTTACATATTTCACATCTGTTAGTGAGCTTTGTTCTCTTGACTTTCCTCTGATTCATTGTTTGACTAGTTACAAAAAATTATATAATTGGTTCCACATGTAAAATAAGAGAGCAGAGATGGTCCCTAATTATGGGCAAATGACTCATATAAAATAATCTGTCAGAGCTGTATGATGAAGGTTCTAATCCCCTATTATATTGTCGTTACTGCGATCCTGTTATTTTCAGTGTTTAAGTACATGTCAGTATGAGTTACAATCATGCTCGTCTTTCCAGCAAAACTTGTGTCTCTCTAATTGTCTTTTTTTTGTAAATTTTGAATTTTATTTCCTTAAAACTTTACACTGATTCCTATTGACATTTTCTGGACTTTCCAGCAACTTGTATTTACCCCTTTTGCTGTGTGATAGCTCTATCTAGTGTAAAACATTATACCGTATACAATAAGGAGGAGGGAGATGAAGCTGCACATTCTGAGGATTCTGGCAAGAAGGGAGGGGAACGTATATCACACCAGGAATGGCCCTTACAAATGCAGCTGCCGGCAAAATGTTAGGCATAGAAGATGCTTTAATGCAGAATTTTAAATGAGTATTCTCTAAGGTTCTACCAGGCACTTTGGTAGGAGCCTGTCTGCATGTCTGCTCCATGTCTCTACTGCAAAACATACCCAGCCCGTGAGGGCTCACAGTCTACAAGGGATGGGTGAGGACACAGTAGGTGAGGAGAGAGGACCCTGCCCACGAGGTATCACAGTCTACAAGGGATGGGTGAGCATACAGTAGATGAGGAGAAAGGACCCTGCCCACGGGGGCTCACAGTCTACAAGGGATGGGTGAGGATACAGTAGGTGAGGAGAGAGGACCCTGCCCGCGAGGGCTCACAGTCTACAAGGGATGGGTGAGGATACAGTAGGTGAAGAAAGAGGACCCTGCCCGCGAGGGCTCACAGTCTACAGGGGATGGGTGAGGACACAGTAGGTGAGGAGAGAGGACCCTGCCCATGAGGGCTCACAGTCTACAGGGGATGGGTGAGGACACAGTAGGTGAGGAGAGAGGACCCTGCCCACGAGGGCTCACAGTCTACAGGGGATAGGTGAGGACACAGTAGGTGAGGAGAGAGGACCCTGCCCACGAGGGCTCACAGTCTACAGGGGATGGGTGAGGACACAGTAGGTGAGGAGAGAGGACCCTGCCCACGAGGGCTCACAGTCTACAGTGGATGGGTGAGGATACAGTAGGTGAGGAGAGAAGAGCCTGCCCATAAGGGCTCACAGTCTACAAAGGACGGGTGAGAACACAGCAGGTGAGGAGAAAAGAGCCTTCCCATGAGGCCTCACAGTCTACAAGGGATGGATGAGGACACAGTAGGTGAGGAGAGAAGAGCCTGCCCATGAGGGCTCACAGTCTACAAGGGATGGGTGAGGATACAGTAGGTGAGGAGAGAGGACCCTGCCCGCGAGGGCTCACAGTCTACAAGGGATGGGTGAGGATACAGTAGGTGAAGAAAGAGGACCCTGCCCGCGAGGGCTCACAGTCTACAAAGGATGGGTGAGGATACAGTAGGTGGGGAGAGAGGACCCTGCCCGTGAGGACTCTCAGTCTACAAGAGATGGGTGAGGATACCGTAGGTGAGAAGAGAGGACCCTGTCCATGAGGGCTCACAGTCTACAAGGGATGGGTGAGGGAAGAAGACCCTGCCTGTGAGGACTCACAGTCTAGGAGGGATGGGTGAAGATACACTAGGAGAGGGTAGGGCTACACATGTGTCTAACATATATTTTACTCCCTTAAATAGAGCCATAAATTCCACCTCACTTTACAGATATGATCACTGTCCTCATCAAGCTTAACATCTAAATTCCCTATTATTACTGTATGTCTTTAGAGTGTGGGAGGAAATCCACACAAACATCTAGAGAATATGTAAACTCCTTGTAGATGTTGTGCTCAGAGGAATATGACCCGAGAACCCAGCGGTGCAAAGCAACAATGCTAACCACTCAGCCACCGTGCTGCACTTATAACACTTCCCTCCGCAGTATCTCCAGTACTTTACAATGTCCTATCTGCGTGCTGGCATTCTCTTCAGCCGCTCCTCCTTCACTCAGATGCATTCTCTACAGTGGGATAAAACGTTTGGGCATCCCTGATTAAAATGACTATTGTTGTGAACAGTTAAGCAAGTTGAAGATGAAAGAATATCTAAAAGGCATGTAGTTAAAGATGATACATTTCCTTTTATATTCTAGGCAAAAAAAAAATCATCTTTATTATTTAACAACTATAAAAAGCAAATGGGCTGATGCAAATGACTGAGCACCCTTAGATATTTGTGTGCTCAGATGACGCTGCCATCACTCATGAAAATAAGTACTAGCTGGGTACTATAAACAACAAGGTAAAGAATACCAATTAACAAGATAAATTAAAGGTTACACTTTATCTTTTCACGTCCCTACTTTCACCTAGTGGCTAATTTTTGTTCATCACTCATCAAACACATAGGGTGATGAGTCCCCAACATATACTACTGTCTGACAATCAACAGGGTCACACACTCTGTTTAAGGCTATGGATTCTTGAGACGGGGCAACAACTCAAAACTAGGATGAACTCTCATCGCCATAGAATAAAGGCAAGAAGGACAGATTTACCTGTGCCTAAACACATCTGTAGCCCTGATCACACAATACTGGATATGAAAATACTAATTCTAAAAGGTAACTTCATAACACAGTGAGACAGAAGAGTGTGGGAATATACACTGATGACTTAAAGCAGCAATAAATGTCTCACATGGATTTATGTCTTTCTACATTCATTGAGGAATTTTCAGGTCTCGACCAACCGCTAATCAAAGAACAATAATGTAATCTGTTCCTCTTATCTCTAAGTTTTGATTTTACTTCCCCAGCTGCTCTCCCCCTCCCAAGACTGACTACTATTTTCTGCTTTACGTCACCTGTCGTATTTACTGCATCATCCTACCCTGCATATGTGGCGCCCCGCAACGAGTGCGTCACAAGAGGGTATTGCAGCCATAAATGCAGCCGCAATATTCTCTGACACAGCAGTGACCTAGTTAACTTTGAGATCCAACCCTGCATGCATCACCTAGAACAGAGGGCCAATCCAGGGTCCTGGTGGGCGGAGTGCTAGGGAAGTGTGTAGGGAGAACAGACACTTAGTCTGCAGAACAGAACAGAGTCTAGAACAGAGAACTTGAACTTGGAGTAGGAGCGGGGGCTACGCACCCCGTGCAGCCCCCGGGCCGTCACCGGTCGAGTGTCAGCACCTGAGGCCTCAACAACCGGGATCGGGCATCATTACCACGGGTTCCCAAAGACTCCCGTGCCCAAAAACTCACAGCCGGTTCACTGGTACCGAAGCTGGTAGCAGTTCACCTCTGCTACGCGAACCAGAAGCGTGGAGGAGCAGCTTCACAGGAGCACCCCACCACCAGCCAACTTCCAGTCGTCTAACCAGCGGTGTACCCAATGAGGGACCCAAGGCTCCCCAAAACATCCACAACGTACAACTTGGATAGGGCATTGAAGCAGTCTCCCCGTACCCGATCTGGTAATCCTGGGCGACAATGGCGAAACACTTAGCGAGAATGGAGCAACACTTGCAGTTCTCTGAGGGACACTATCACTGCTGAGTCCACCCGATCCACTACCCGTAAACTGGATACCATGTACTGCCTGCTGGTTACAGTAAAGAACCGTTGTAGAGACTTTCTGTGTCCGTGCTTCCTTATGAACTATCCGTCTGCACTACAAGGTAACCGCAGCTGCCGCACAACATCTTAAGCAGCTCCAGCCTCCAGGGATCACCGCTCAGCCTGTGGGGAGCGTTCCATCTTGCTGCTGTCCATCCCCCGGAGGTTCTGCAGCGTCGGTAACGATTACCGAAACTACTCATAGGTGGCGTCACAAATAAATTAAACCCCTTTAATCTGTTCCTTACAAGACGTCTTCAACTTTGGATCTGCACTCAACCGGGCCCCACTACCGGCAGGCCCGGCCCACCCGTGACAAGGAGGAAAGAGCTGCAGCCTGTCTAAACCGGAGTCCGGGCCACGGTGAGTCACATATGTATACATGTGTGTGTCTTCAGAATTTGTGTCAATATTAAGTCTGATGAAGAGGCCATAGAGTCTCGAAAGCTTGCTTTGCTTTTTCTTACCATCTTTTCAGTTTGCCATTAAAAGGTATCAACCACTGAGGACTCTGATTCTATTTTTTTTAAGCATACAATGATGACACTTATTAAAGTTTTAAGCTTTAACATAAAAAATACAGTGCTTGGAGTAAAAATGTACAAAAGAGAAAGATAAAAATGACTCACAAATATGCAGAACATTTATAAATTGAAAAGGGAGAAATAACAAAAATACCTAAACCTTCCAGTCTAAAGTTACCTTCTGTTGCCTTGAGGAAAAGAAAAATGAATTAAGGAACACAATCAGCACAGGCCGACCCCCACATGGGAACAACTTTCTTTTGTGCATCCCAGCTTTTACATGCTTGAAACTGAGCTCATGCTTTTAGGACATCCTAGATGGAATATTAAAATTGCTGTGTTGTAATTGGACTATGGGCTAACAGGACAAGTACATTGCGTATTACATATCTTGTGCCTCCCCCACTCCTCATCTATACAGTAAATGTGAAATATTCTGCCTGATTACAGACTGTTTGCTGACCCTTTGAAGCTCAGAGTCCTGGAGCTGAGGTGCCAAGTTTGATACCTCTAGCAAAAACCCCTTTGTCCTTGCCATACCTGTAAATCCAGTTTGTCCTTTTGTCATCTAAATGTTACTTTATTGCTTTTATACATTTCACCTAAATGTATATATTTCCTTCGCACAATGTGTGAAGAGTTGTGAGCACAACAGAGAGAGAGTTGAGCTGCAAAATGTGACACAGAGTGATGGAGGTACTAGTTTGGAAAGTAGCAACAGATTGCCCCATGTAACACTGTTAAAAGCAGGGCTGTGGAGCCAGTAAGCCAAACATCCGACTCCGACTCCTCAATTTCCCTGAATCCGACTCCAACTCCGACTCTGACTCCATCAAAATGGAAAATAATAGGAAAATAAAGGACAACACTTCACCAGGTGATGAATTTTCAATGTTCTTTTTTGTCCGTCCATATCAGTGACAATTCGACCTACGGTGAGGTCTTTATCAAGCTTGATAAAGACCTCACTGTAGGTTGAAACGTCGCTGATATGGACGGACAATAAAGAACATTGAAAATTCATCAATTGGTGAGGTGTTGTCCTTTATTTTCTTTGGAGTTATGGTCCGGGTGAATCTCTCTGGAGTGACTTGCACCTTACAGAGCGGGTAAGAAGACAAAACCCAATTAATCCACTGGTGCTGTGTCCCTTGTGTGTATCCATCAAAATGGACACTGACAACGACTCCACAGCCATGGTTGTGAAGTCAGTAAGCCAAACATGCAACTCTGACTCCTGACTCCACAATTTCTTTGAATACGACCCAACTCCACCATAGACACCAACTCTGACTCCACAACTCCAACTCAAACTCCACAGCCCTGGTTGAAACCATTAAGCTTGTTGCCTCATACAAAACAGTTATAACCACCATGCTCATCGTCTCCTTGAACATAATATTCTACAGTTGACATATATGTATGTGAGGCGGTCGACAGGGTATTGGGTACTCGGGTACCAGGGCTGATGGCGGTTCTGATGGGGATCACGGCTGGTCGATCTCCGGTCCCGTGCCCTGGACGCTCAATGGTGGGGAATGGTGGGGGGGATAAGGGGATTGGTAACATGACGCCACCTATGGTACCTGGTAACGGGTATACCAGCGCTGCAGCCGGCCACTGAGGTGATGGTGGGTGCAGCAGAGTGTAGTACAGCTCCCCACAGGAGGAGCTTTACCTCAGGGCAGCGGGGATGGATGAGGGGAGTAGTAGGCAAGTCTTTTCTGACACAGTGGTGAATTGCGACGATTAGACAGGCACACAGACACACAGGGATTGTTGTTTCGGTACCTTTTACTGGTGACAAGGTAACAGCTACAGTCCAGAGTAATAACCAGGTCCTCGATGCAATTTGGGACTTCCACCTTGGAAAGTTATGAGGCCTCCTTTGTGTCTGTGCTCTGCAGAGTGGGATGAGTCCTGCCTGACCCTGAACCCACCACCTCTTCTTCTCTGATCTTAGTCCTAAGCTGACAGTGAGGCCCTTCTGCGGGGTCCCTGTTTCTCTTGTGGCCCCTGGTCCTATGCTTGGTCAGTTTAGTATCTCTTGCCTTATTTCCTCAGGGCTGCACTCCTCCTGAGTCTTCTGGGCTTTTGCTGCAGCTCTGCAGGCTGGCACAGTCAGACTCCAGTGTCCGGGTGTACTAAAGGGCTGTATTCTCTAATTCCCTTTTCTCAGTTCTCTGTTTCCTCCACTTGCCTCTGGCCCCTTCCCTGGGGTGTGCACAGCGGTCAGTCGTCCCTGGTCCTGGGCCTGAATCTCTCCCCAGCGACCAGCAGCTCTGTCTCTTCTCTCTTCCTTCTCCTCACACAAACTAAACTGTAACTACAGGGACTAACCAACTCCTCCCTCCAGCCTGAGTGTTCTTAAAGGGAACTGACTTAATGAAGTCAGTAGGGCTCCCTCTTCAGGTCTGGGGTGGAAGGTGTTGTGTGCTGTGTTAACCAAGATGTAAATCCCTCCTTGCACCGGTGGAACCTGTGGCAATCCCATGCAGGGGTGCCACATATGCCAGCATCCTTTTAATATTACTGGGTGGGGTAATGTCCATCCGAATTACACGTAAACGGGAATCCTGGACAGACTAAATGCAAACCGCACCATCAGGCAGAACCCTGAGATACCCAACCTCTATACAGGGATCTGGCTTTACTGCAAGGTCCAGGGGGTTGCTGTCAATAGATGGGCTGCATTCCAGAAATAGAAAATGTCACCAAAACCGAGAGGTCAGAAAAGTACAAAATCGGCAGGCTGGAGAAGAGTACCAATCCGGAAAATCAATAACACTGAGCAGGATACATCAAGTGAACCAGGGAATATATCTAGCAGCAAGCAGTAACAGACTGTAGATACAAATTGGGTGTAATACTTCCTAATTGGCTGAAGTAAGAATTAATAACTGCAGCTGGGCAGCCATACAAACACTTCCGCAAGTCAGACTACTTTACCGCCAGCCCTACGTTCGGAGTGAGCACAGCAGCACCTGGTGGCAAAAGCAGGAGTTGCAGGAACACAATCTGGGGATGTGACAGGTAGAGAAGCACCATCTTTTAAAGTGTCCACCTGAACACTTAATTTAATTGTTACCCAATCAATTATGATACCTATTCCCCACCTTGACCCCACGTCATATGGCGGCTATCAACTTTTTGTGTAATCTAGGATGAACTGTATTACTTTAAATGGAAGTGGAGAACAATGTGAATACTTATTGCAGCGTGATTCACCCGCGGTACAAGAGAGATCTCTGCGTCTAATGTGGTTTTTGAGTCGTTTTGTTAATCTATCTGACAGCGATAAAACTCCTTCAATACTATTTGCAGGCAGTAAGTAGATAGAACGATCATTTTTATCATCACAGTGTCGATTCCAAGGGCAAAACTTGTTTTAAAAAAGTCATTTAATAAAGTCATATGAAAGTAGAATCAGACGGTGTCTGTCTCCCGAGCCCTGTAGTCAATGCATGTAATTACGTTTATGGAGACCTTCCTAGGGGCGCACTGTATTAACGGGCGAAAGAAAGAGATGGGATTATAAAATATGTGTTTGCTATAGTGTGAAATAAAGCTGATAATTGTATAGGACCAGAGCTTCACTAGCAAATGGTTTTACATTATTTTTAGAAACCATCAGAAAGAAATGAAATCGGACCAAAATGCAGCAATTGTAAATGGGAAAGTGACTAAGGTGTTTGTTCTTTTATCGGATAATGACCTGACTCACCCAGGCCAGGGGACTCAGATCTCAGGCACAGTCTGGAGGTCACGGGTGGCGGTGCCTGAGGCTGTGGCCCTGGTGGTCAATGAAAAAGGGGTAAAATAAAAGGAAAATAAAGTTCTTGTTCGTGACGCCACCTGTAGGTCCCGATGATGGCACCGGCGCTGCTGGAACCTCCGGGGTGATGGGCGGCAGCAAAATGGAGTGGCTCCCTACAGGAAGAATGGGATCCCCGGGGTGTTGGAAGTAGGCATAGATGGTGTAGTACGGCAGCACAGTCACTGTGGAGCAAGGCAGATCAATAGCAGTTCGAGGAAGAAGACACTGACACGCTGCTCACTCTGCACAGGTTCTTTACTTCCGGTAAACTGCTTCTCTGTGCTGCACGGCTCTGTGCAGCTCCCTTCTGGCTTCTCAGCTCTCACTTCCTGATCTAACTCCTTGCTGCATTTCCCCACTGCTTTATAACCTAGCCTCTCCTCCCACCAGGACCGGTTACCCTAGTAACGGGTGTCTAATTGGTCTTCTAATACAGGGGTCCAGAACCTTTTTTGCTCCGGGGACCGGCATCAAGCAAGATAATTACTCTGAGACCCAGCGGGGGGGGGGGGTGTTATAGGGGGCGGGGCTTTGCTCATATGGGGCGGGGCCATGCAGAAGGGGTGGGGTTTAGTATCCTGTTTCCCCGAAAGATGCATTACATCTTATTTGCGGGGAATGTCTTATTTCTCTATCCCCTTGCAGCCCCCAGCCTCCCTCTGCAGCCCCAGCCTCCTTTTCCAGCCCCCAGCCTCCTCTTTCAGACCTCAGCCTCCTTTTCCAGACATCAGCCTCCTCTTCCAGCCACAACCTGCTTTTCTAGCCCACAGCCTCCTCTTTCAGCCCCCAGCCTCTCTCTTTTCAGCCACAACCTGCTTTTCCAGCCCCCAGCCTCTTCTCTCCCTCAGCTATGTGAATAGAACTACATGAGAAGCCATCAGCCAATCACAGTGCAAAAGCCACTAGCCAATCAGGGCCTGGCTGCTGCACCATGATTGGCCGATGGCTTCTCATGTAGTTCTATTCACATAGCTGATGAAAAGAAGAGAGAGGGAGCGTAATGTTGCAGGGGGCGAAGACATCACTCCGGGAGCCTCCGCAGAGCACACAATGTGTAGTGCTGGTCTGCGGCGGTGCGGACCGGCACCCAGTCCCCCGTGGCCCGGTCCCGGTCCACGGCCCGGTGGCTGGCGACCCCTGCTCTAACACTAAGTGTTGCATGTGGTGCTGGAGCTTCAGGATTATCCTACTCATTACCAGAACAAAGCATACTGCACCTTCTCCTAGGGGTGCAGTACCCTTTTGTGACGCACTCTTAGTGAGGCGCCACAGACCCATTGTTCAATTTAGATTTAATGGATAAATGTATGTTTTTTTAATTAATTTGGTAAAGGATATGCGAGGCCCCGAGGCCGTAGGGTACTCAGAACCGTGCTATGGTACTGTTCCGGGGAGTCACAGGGGTCGAGACGTGGCTCCGTGACCCTGGGTGCAGCTGTTAAGGGTATTCTGGGCGTGATATGAGAGGGAATAATGAAGGCGGTAGTTATTTGTGACGCCACCTAAGGTTTGTGGCTATTAGTGGCCACCGCTGCTGCAGAACCTCCGGGGATGATGGACGGGCGGAGCGGATCCCCGGGGCAGTGGACGTTATAACTGTGTAGGGTGCAGAATGGTGGGCGCAAAGCAACAGACAGACTCACGGTTTGTTGGTTCCTCAGTCCTTTTACTGTAATTCCGACTGGTGTTACTAAGCTGAGTCCATGCACCTGAGAACAACTCGGGGTTCTTCTCACCTGGCAAGTTCTAAAGCCTCCCTGCTGTGCTTTGTAACGGGTCTCTCCTGCTGCTTAAGCTGAGCTGCTGGCCCTCTATCTCTACTGCTTGGTGCCGGTATGGTAGGCAACTCGAGTCCTCCTCTAGCCCCACGTCTCAGGCGGCTGTTCCTGGGCTCTTTATGCAGCTTCGCCACCGAGCACAGTGTGGCTGGGGGACTTGGAATCCCCCACCTTCCGGTATTGCCTGCCGCAATCCACCTCCTCTTGTCCCACCACCTGACTACGAATACTATTTAGAGTGTGCTCCAGCATGTAGATGACCGGAATAGTCATGTGATAATGGCATCGTTAGCGATAAACATCTTCGTCGCCATTTCAAAATTGTGTAGAAGGGTGCATAGGTCCTTGAGACCACTCCAGCAGCGTGATCTGCCCCACCTCTGGATCTCGTTGGCCCAGGCTATACGTCATAACGTATTGCACCAACGCTCGGTGGTGCTGCCACAGTTGCTGCAACATGTGCAGAGTTGAATTCCATCATGTTGGCACATCGCATTTCAGCCAGTGATACGGCAGGCCGAAAGACTTCTAGAGCAATGCAATTCATTGAGCTGTGGGATGCGAACGCCGGAAGTGAGCACACAGCGACCGTGCCCTCTGCTGAAGCCAATCTAGGCCGGGATAGTGTGTTAAAAATTGCTGGACAACCAGGTTCAACACGTGAGCCATACAAGGCACGTGTGTCACATTACCCCGGCGAAGGGCCGCACCCAGGTTTGCAGAATTATCACACACGGCCTTCCCTGGCTGCAGGTTAAGTGAAGACAACCATTGCTTAAACTCGGTCTTCAGAGCTGACCACAAATCCTGTGTGACTCACATATGCCAGACATTTCAAGGTAAACACCGCCTGATGGCGTTGAGCCTTGCTGCTAGCATAGTAAGGAGATGTGCTGGATTCCTTGTGCACAGTTACAACACGGGTGGCATTACCAGACAAGCTTTGGGCGCAGGTGGAGGAGCGAGACGAGGTTGAGGAGGCAGAAGCAGTGGAGGAACTGCCACGTACCGAGGATTGACGCACATCTCGTGGGGACGGCAAGACTTGGACAGCACACTCTTCTCCAGATCTCACCATAGTTACCCAGTGTCCAGTCAGCGACATGTAACGCCTCTGTCCATGCTTACTGGTCCAAGTGTCTGTGGTGAAATGCACCCTGTCACACACAGAGTTTCTCAAGGAAGAGGTGAGGTCTGCGACATGCTGGTGTAGCATAGGTGACGCACCTAGAGCAGGGCACTCAGCTCTCAGGCTCGGTCTGGAATGTCACGGGTGACTGCCCTAGGCTGTGGCCCTGGTGGTCAAATGAATAAGGGGAATTTAAATGCAGTTTATAAGTTTGTCGTGACGCCACCTGCAGTATCTGGTGATGTTCACCAGCGCCGCTACAGTCCTCCGGTGGTCGATGGTACCGCGGCAATGATGGTGTAGTCCCCCGCAGGCAGGACTGGACCGCCGGCGCAGCGATTCTGTAAGAAACAGTTTGTGCAAGAAAGGATGCAGCAGAGGCAATAACTCACTGCACCGGGTACTTTACTGGACCTTTTGCAAAGTCATCACAGTTCACAGTTCAGCAGATGTTATATCGACAAATGCTACGGGTGCTGCAAGCAGAATTTCTGGTTGATAGATGGATCCCTCCCTGTGTGCCATTCCTGTTCCTTTCTTTCCCTTGCCTCCCAGTGGCGGTGAAGTCTGACTCTTAAAGACTAGTCCGACCTCCATCTGTTCCTTGTTCTCCTCTCCCTTATACCCGTCAGGTGAACCTTCTCTGGTCACTGCAGCATTCTGCTGTTCCTGATTCCCCTCTCTCTCCCTCTGGGTTCTTTGGAAGTCAGGGGTGTATATATAAATACCCCTGGTCATCGGATTTCTGTGAGCCTTATAGGAACTCACAGAGCGGGCGCTGGTACCC
This sequence comes from Allobates femoralis, assembly GCA_033576535.1. NCBI lineage: Eukaryota > Metazoa > Chordata > Amphibia > Anura > Aromobatidae > Allobates > Allobates femoralis. The sequence goes on from JARQOC010000006.1 coordinate 36,072,327, forward strand.
GGTTTCTTCCCTAGGGCAAACCCTTCTGGTTACTCTCTTCCCCACTTAGAGTGAACTCACGCCTCGAGCTTCTTTCTCTCTTTCTTCCTTCTGTTTCTGGGATCTCCTCTTTCTTTCCTGGGCCCCTCAGCCGATGGGGCCCTCCTTTCTACCTCCCAGGCCGGCTGCCTGGCGCTTTCTTACTCTCCAACCCACTGGGTCTTAGTCTACTCTGGATCCCCTAGAGGTCACTATATACCCTCCCGGGTCCCTCCCACCTTCTGATCTAGTGTGTGGGTGTTTGTCCCAGGGTTCCACTTACTGGCCATAATTCCACCTGCAGTAGGGTGACTACACCGCTTTTATGGGTGTAGTACCCCTTTTGTGGCACCTACATAGTGGAGGCGCCACACAGGCACACCTTTCTTGGAGAAGTAGTGGCGAATGGGCATCTGGTACTGAGGCACTGCGACGGACATAAGGTCTCTAAAATCCTCTGTGTCCATCAGCCGGGAAGACAGCATTTCTGTAGCCAACAGCTTGCAGATGGTGAAATTCAACCGCTTAGCTTTGTCATGGCTAGGAGGAAATGGTCTTTTACTTGTCCTCATCTGAGGGACGGAGGGCTGGCTGCTGTGCTGAGATGGAGTTTAGGGTTTCCCTGGCAAACTGCTGGTCTGTGAGGAAGGTGCAGGTGGAGATATAATGTTGCCTTCATCCAAAGGTGGTATACTCGATGTCTGAGAGAGCTCAACACCAGCAGCATTTTCCACTTCAAAAGCAAGTGACGACCTGTCAATCACACTGCCTGTTGCAGGTAAAAAGGTGGAAAGTCTGCGTCCAAAAGCATGTGTGACAGCTGTCCCCACAGTCACAGAGGATGAAGAGCATGCGGATGCCCTTGATGGGGCAGATGGTGATTGGCCCGCCCCGCTAGCCCGCATTGTAACACAGTGAGCTTCCCACTGCGACTTGTGCTTCATATCCATGTGACGGTTCATACATGAAGTACTCAAACTATTGAGTTTTTTGCCTCTACTCAGAGATTGGTGACAAATCTTACAGATCACATGAGTTGGGTGATCCTTGGTGATGTCAAAAAAGGCCCAGGCTAGGCAAGGCTTAGAGCCCATGTGACCTGCATAGCCACCACGACTTCCGCTCAGAGGCAGAGTTGTGGCTGCGGATGCTGTTGTTGACGTGCTTCCAGTACTCCGTCTCTGTCCAGGAAGGCACAACCTAACCTCGTCATCACTATCATCTTCCTCCACCTCCTCTGATGACCTCATCGACTGGCTGACAGTAAGTGGGATCTCCAACCTCATCATCACCCTATGTGTTCTCACACCCCTCATCCGCAGAGACAACCTCTTCCTGCCCTGACCGAAAAGTTAAGTTGTCGGTCCAATCAGGTATCTGAGTCTTATCAGCATCTTCCTCATTGTCTCCACCAAGAGGAGTTACAGTTTGGGAATGAGGGTCTACATTATGCTCAGAACTTTCTTCATGTGGACCTGGATCTGACTCACAAAGCTTCTGGGCATCAGGACAGATCATTTCCTCATCTGGACTCACTGCAGCTTTGGAGCAGACCTCTGATTCCCAGGCTATTGTGTGACTGAACAGCTCTGCAGACTCAACCATCTCTGTTACCCCACACTCAGTAGGGCGGATGGAGACTTGGGAGCAGGGAGGAAGCAAGTGTGATTGGGGTGACACCTCAGAGGACTGGAGGGTTTGGGATGTTGAAGTTGAGGTGGAGGAGAGGCCACTTGATGGAGCACTTGAGATCCATTCAAGCACCTGCTGTTTTTGTGCCTCATTTACAATAGGTATCGATGGTCGTGTCCGTAAGAGAGGGATCATATCAGATTGTCCACGGAAAGAAGTAGACATCTTACTTTGGCTGGAAGATGGTCTGTCTTCAGCAGATGTTACTGTTGCTTTACAACCTACCCCACGGACACAAACCTTTTTGCCCTTTCCACCATGCCGATTCCCTTTTCCACCAGCAGCAGGCCTTTTGCCACTCATTTTGTATGTGACCAAATTGGCAACTCTGCAGTTGTTGGAAATTGAGCAGAGCTGAGTGGCCAAACAGTACTACTAGGCCCAAACTATTAGCTGGCTAGGTGCACTTAAAAATTAGTCTGATCTAGACAGGCGGGGTAGCTTGTTTCAGAAGTGGGCTACACCACTATCTAAATGACACTGCTACTAGGCCCAAACTATTACCTGGGCTATGTGCAGTTAAAAATTAGTTTGAACTAGACAGGCGGTCAAGCTTGGTTCACAAGTGGGCTATGATGCGGCCAGGGCTAGGGGGTACTCGGACACCAGGACTGATGGTGGATGGGAGATCACGGGTGGTCGGGATCCCGGTTCCGTGCCCTGGTTATCATTTGAAGTAGATGATGGGGGAGAGAAGGGGAGTATTTACAGGGGATCGTGACGCCACTTGTAGTTCCCGGTCATATGGTACTGGCGCTGCAGCCGGCCGCTGAGGTGATGGTGGGTGCAGCAGAGAGTGGGACAGCTCCCCACAGGTGGAGCTATTACCTCAGGGCAGCGGTGATGGTTGTGGGAGATGAGAGGGAGTTGTCTAACTAAAACTTTCCCTCCCACTACTCTATCCTAGGCTCCACCCCCACCCTTTTGGGACCTACTAAATTACCGACCCCCCCTATTCTAAGTGATGTGGTCCTAGGTGGGTGTAAAAACAGACTCCATAAGGTGAACTCTGAACTGGCAACTTTACAGGGTTAACACATTATTATTAAAGTGCAATACTACCCTGTGGCGCCTAGTCACAGGGGTGCCACAGCTACACCACTATCTAATGACACTGCTACTAGGCCCAAACTATTAGCTGGGCTAGGTGCAGTTAAAAATTAGTCTGAACAAGACAGGCGGTGTAGCTTGGTTCACAAGTGGGCTACACCACTGTCTACGAGACACTGCTACCAGCCCAAAAAATTGCCTGGTCTAGCTACAGTAAAAAATTGGCTACTGGATAGACAGGCGGTGTAGCTTACTTTACAGCTGGGCTACACCGCTGACTACCAGACACTGCTACTAGCCCAAAGAAATTGCCTGGACTAGCTGCAGTAAAAAATTGGCTACTGAAGACAGGTGGTGTAGCTTTCTTCACAGCAGTGCTACACTACCTGCCCTAAAGGATTGCCTGAGCTAGATTTGGCCAGATGCTGTGAAAAACACTTGCACAGAACTGGCACACACCTGCCTCGCAAAAACTGCTAGGAACTGCTCTAACCTAGTCCTCAAAATGGCTGAGATTATAACTACCGTAGTCCCTGCTTCTATGAAGTAGCCCTCAAAAGGGCTGAGATTCTAACTAGTCCCTACTCCCTAAACCTCTCTGTCTATCTAACTTGAGATTCGCTCACTATCTATCTAACTAACACTTTATAGCACCCACAGCAGCAGTAGCGGTGCCTGACTGACACACAACTGCAGCACTGAGGAAATGGTGGTGATGGGGAAAATGTCCGGTTCTTATAGGGCAAGGACATGTGACATACACAGCCAATGACGCATGGCCTTGCTTGTTTGCGAAAAATGCACTTTGCTGTGTGTATGTGTGATTAGTGCCAGCCTGCCCTGCCCCACTGTATATGCGGTTAGGAGAAAAAAAAATGGAGATCGGCATTATTTCAGCAGCGCTGGTACAACCCCCCCCCCCCTCCCCGCACACTATACACTGAAACTGGATATTAACATTCAATAACAGTATTACTTTGATAGGCCAGCCGCCAGTTACGCTTTCTGGTGAACGAACCGTTATCAAACATAACCTCGAACTGCCGAATTTGAACCTAATTGTTCGCATTCGTTGAATGACTCGGACACCGCCCAAAACAGAGCGAACTTGAGATTGGCGAACAATTCGAATCGAACACCGCTCATCTCTACTTATAAATGTTAGCCTAAGGAAGAGTACCGTATATACTCGTGTATAAGCCGAGTTTTTCAGCCCAAAATTTGGGCTGAAAAGTCCCCCCCTCGGCTTATACACGAGTCATATACGGGGGGCTGTGTCCCGGGGGCTGTGGAGGCTGGAGGAGGCGGGGGGGGCTGCTGTATGAGCGGCCCCGTCACGTGGGGCCGCTCATTATATATGCACTGCTTCCCCCTGTCAATCAGCGGCAGGGGGAAGCAGTGCATATGGCCCCCCCAAAAGCTGGCACTGTCCCCCCTTGTAAGGGCTCCCCCCGCTGCTTATACATTACCATCCCGGTGTTCTGATCGGCGCCGCTCCTCGGTGCTGCGTCTTCATCCTCCCGTCCGCGCTCGCTGCATCCATCCGGGTTCTCCGGCTGTCGCAGCGATATGACGTCATCGCGCGACCGCCGGAGATCCTGGATGCAGCGAGCGAGGACGGGAGGATGAAGAGCGGCGTCGATCAGAACACTGGGATGGTAATGTATAAGCAGCGGGGGGGGAGGCCTTACAAGGGGGGACAGTGCCAGCTTTTGGGGGCTGTTGGTACCCCCAGGGGGCTGTTGGTACCCCCAGGGGGCTGTTGGTACCCCCAGGGGGCTGTTGGGTACCCCCTGGGGGCTGTTGGTACCCCCAGGGGGCTGTTGGTACCCCCTGGGGGCTGTTGGTACCCCCAGGGGGCTGTTGGTCCCCCCTGGGGGCTGTTGGTACCCCCTGGGGGCTGTTGGTACCCCCTGGGGGCTGTTGGTACCCCCTGGGGGCTGCTGGGTACCCCCTGGGGGCTGTTGGTACCCCCTGGGGGCTGTTGGTACCCCCAGGGGGCTGTTGGTACCCCCAGGGGGCTGTTGGGTACCCCCTGGGGGCTGCTATATGTACCCCTGGGGGCCTGCTGTATACCACTGGGGCTGCTGTATACTACCACTGGGGCTGCTGGGGCTCCTGTATACTACCACTGGGACTGCTGTATACTACCACTGGGGCTGCTGGGGCTCCTGTATACTACCACTGGGGCTGCTGGGGCTCCTGTATACTACCACTGGGGCTGCTGGGGCTCCTGTATACTACCACTGGGGCTGCTGGGGCTCCTGTATACTACCACTGGGGCTGTTGTATACTACCACTGGGGCTGCTGGGGAATCTGTATACTACCACTGGGGCTGCTGGGGCTCCTGTATACTACCACTGGGGCTGCTGGGGAATCTGTATACTACCACTGGGGCTGCTGGGGAATCTGTATACTACCACTGGGGCTGCTGTATACTACCACTGGGGGCCTGTATACCACACTGCTGGGGGCTGTATAACTGTGCTGGGGTCCACCCTCGGCTTATACACGAGTCAATAGGTTTTTCCAGATTTTTGGGGCAAAAGTAGGGGGGTCGGCTTATACACGGGTCGGCTTATACACGAGTATATACGGTATGTTCTTGATACTGCCAAAGATGTTAATTCACTGCAGCTGTATAACTCATTCTTATAAGCCAGGGTAAGCATTTTGTCTCTCCACCTCCAGCACCATTTGGCTTGTACAGCCCGTGATCCAGCAGCAACTTTTGATATTTACTACGTCTGCAACCATTTTCACTCAGGTGAACAATCCCAGTATATATTCTCATCCTCTTACCTCAGATAGGACCCAACTGCGCTACTGTCTGTCAGCTTATTCTAATATTTGATGTCCATCATATTATTATTATTATTATTATTATTATTATTACTTAATGATCTTCAACTTATTCTCGAGCCATGGTGACTTGATGGATGAATGCTATGTAGGATGATCAATCTTGTGCCGCATCGATAGGTCCACCAGGGTCTTGTCCAAGCCTAGAAAGGTCTTCCAGGATCTTCTCCAAGCCTAGATAGATCCACCTGGGTCTACTACAAGCCTAGATAGGTCCACCAGTGTCTTCTCTAAGCTTAGATAGGTCAACCAGGATCTTCTCCACTGTTATCTTGATAATACCAAGCCATTGGGTTGCTGGTCTTCCTCTTTGTCTTGTTCTTTCTACTGTATTCTTCTGACCATGATGTCCTTCTCCAGTGATTGCTCTTCGTATGATGTGTAGACAGTCATACCTTGGTGATTCTTCCTTCCAGTGACAGGTCTGGCTTGATCTGTTCCAGTATTGATGTGTTTGCTCTTGTTGCCATCCATGGTATTGATCACATCCTTCTCCAGCTCCACTTTTCGAAGGTGTTGATCCTTCTTCTGTTTTGTTTCTTTATCATCCAGGTTGATTTCCATATTTTACTACAGAAAAGACCGGACTGTGTGTGTGATGACCCTCATATACAGTGCCTACAAGTAGTATTCAACCCCCTGCAGATTTAGGTGGTTTGATAAGATGCAAATAAGTTAGAGCCTTCAAACTGCAAACGAGAGTAGGATTTATTAACAGAAGCATAAATCTTACAAACCAAAAAGTTATGTTGCTCAGTTGAATTTTTATAAATTTTAAACATAAAAGTGTGGGGCAATTATTATTCAACCCCTAGGTTTAATATTTTGTGGAATAACCCTTGCTTGCAATTACAGCTAATAATCGTCTTTTATAAGACCTGATCAGGCCGGCACAGGTCTCTGGAGTTATCTTGGCCCACTCCTCCATGCAAATCTTCTCCAAGTTATCTAGGTTCTTTGGGTGTCTCATGTGGACTTTAATCTTGAGCTCCTTCCACAAGTTTTCAATTGGGTTAAGGTCAGGAGACTGACTAGGCCACTCCAACACCTTGTTTTTTTCCCTCTTGAACCAGGTCTTGGTTTTCTTGGCTGTGTGCTTTGGGTCGTTGTCTTGTTGGAAGATGAAATTACGACCCATCTTAAGATCCTTGATGGAGGAGCGGAGGTTCTTGGCTAAAATCTCCAGGTAGGTCGTGCTATCCATCTTCCCATGGATGCGGACCAGATGGCCAGGCCCCTTGGCTGAGAAAAAGCCCCACAGCATGATGCTGCCACCACCATGCTTGACTGTAGGGATGGTATTCTTGGGGTCATATGCAGTGCCATCCAGTCTCCAAACGTCACGTGTGTGGTTGGCACCAAAGATCTCGATCTTGGTCTCATCAGACCATAGAACCTTGAACCAGTCTGTCTCAGAGTCCTCCAAGTGATCATGAGCAAACTGTAGACGAGCCTTGACATGACGCTTTGAAAGTAAAGGAACCTTACGGGCTCGTCTGGAACGGAGACCATTGCGGTGGAGTACGTTACTTATGGTATTGACTGAAACCAATGTCCCCACTGCCATGAGATCTTCCCGGAGCTCCTTCCTTGTTGTCCTTGGGTTAGCCTTCACTCTTCGGAGAAGCCTGGCCTCGGCACTGGAGGAAACCTTCAAAGGCTGTCCAGGCCGTGGAAGGCTAACAGAAGTTCCATAAGCCTTCCACTTCCGGATGATGCTCCCAACAGTGGAGACAGGTAGGCCCAACTCCTTGGAAAGGGTTTTGTACCCCTTGCCAGCCTTGTGACCCTCCACGATCTTGTCTCTGATGTCCTTGGAATGCTCCTTTGTCTTTCCCATGTTGACCATGTATGAGTGCTGTTCACAAGTTTGTGGAGGGTCTTAAAAAGTCAGAAAAGGCTGGCAAAAGAGATAATGAATCCACACATGTGAAGCTCATTGTTCTTTGTGCCTGAACTACTTCTTAATACTTTAGGGGGACCAAACAGAATGCTGGTGGTTTGAGGGGTTGAATAATAATTGACCCACACTTTTATGTTTAAAATTTATTAAAATTCAACTGAGCAACATAACTTTTTGGTTTGTAAGATTTATGCTTCTGTTAATAAATCCTACTCTCGTTTGCAGTTTGAAGGCTCTAACTTATTTGAATCTTACCAAACCACCTAAATCTGCAGGGGGTTGAATAGGCACTGTAGGCGGTGCCAAAAGGAGAAATAGCAGAAGCGCAAACTATGAGCCCCTTTTCCGGGTACCATATTTTGACTACAGTTGTCATTGACCCCGATCTATGTGTCATTCATGTGATGCAAAATGCACAAAAAATGACCAATATATTCCAGGATTATTTATGTAACAAATTAAAAGTCAATAAATCCAACATTTCCTTCAGTACAAGCTGGGAGGAGGTACACGTGAATGGGAATGGCCATCGTGGTATCGACTGGTTGGAGAGGCGGCTCACCTCTCCAGATCTCAAGAGGCTTAATATCTAAGGCTGGCTTCACATTAGCGTTTGTGTCTGCATGCTGATGGCATGCAGACACAAACGCAGTGTAAAGCAGTGCCATTTTGATGTGTCCGCAGCGGAGAATGTCCGCCTGCGGACACATCACTGTGCAGCCTGGCAGCCAATCAGTGGTGTCCGGGGGCGGAGATCAGCACCGGAGATCTCCTCCTCCCTGCCGCCGGTAAGCTCCGGGACATGTCGGCGGGGAGAAACAGCTGATCTGACAGCTGTTTGAATCTTCCTGCGCCGACACCGAGAGGAGATGTCGGCGCGGCAAGATTTAAACAGCTGTCAAATCAGCTGTTCTCCCCGCCGACATCGCTAGCAGATTACCGGCGGCGGGGAAGAAGAGATCAGCAGAGGCTGAGCTGATCTCCCGGTGGCCGTCGGTGAGCTCCTGTGACATCACCGGCGGCCACCGGGAGATATTTCAATGGGTCCGCAGCGTTCTCCTGCGCTGTCAAGCGCAGAACACTGCGGACCCATTGAAGCCAATGCATTTTTTGTGCACTTGTGGACGCTTGCTGATTTTCCAAGGTCCCCGAGCGCACAAAAAATGCAACATGCTGCGTCCCGGGTGCGGACGCTGGACACCGGAAGGAGCAGATATCGTCCGCATCCGCACCCGAACGCAGCAAACGCAAGCACTATGCGTTCCTATGTTAAACATAGGAACGCAGTGCGCATACGTTTGACTGCGTATGGGAACGCAGCATAAGCTGCGTTCACATACGCAAATGTGAAGGCAGCCTAATTGGAGTGGTGATAAGATAGGAGAAGTCTTTATCAGGGTAACCAGTAGCAGGAACAGGCAGTAGGATGTAGAGTTGGGGTCAGGCATGAGACTGCAAATGCTAGGTAAAAACTTTGGAACTTGAGATAAGCCATGAATGGTCTTTAATGACAGAAAATGGTTAATCCGTGATTGATTGGGTCCTGGGAGCTGCAATTACAAAGGAACTTTAGATAATTATCTGAATTCCTGAGATGTTTAGAAGAAGGAAGCGTCTCCTGTATATATGACTGTGAGCTCCTCTGTATGAGAATTACTCATATCTGCTCCTTCACGTCTGTCTCTTCTCTAAGTCCTTGTTCACATGTCCAGTTGATGCCTTCATTCTTTCTTCTGTTTTCGGATCATCCGTTCGCCTTCTTCCCACCTTCTATCTTTTTTTAGCTGAATCAAAATACTTAGTCCGTGTAAGTTTTTTGACTGTCCAAAAACGGAAAGAAATTGAATCTATTTGTTTAACACTGACATTTATGGGAAACAGATCACTGTCGGTGGACGTTCTTTAACGGATCTGTTTTTAAGTTTAGTGTTCAGAGTCTTCTCTAATAAAGGGTAGGGTCACATTGCAAACATGAATTGCATTCACCGCATCCGGATCCGGATGCGGTGAACGCAATGCCGGTCGCACACAGTTTTTTTTCAAAACTGTGTGCTGAATACCGCACTGCGGTCACCGGATGGCTCAGGATGTGTAATCCTGAGCCATCCGGTAACTGCATAGCTTGCGGTTCCCGATCTGGCAAGTTAATAAAGAGTTAAAATAGCTGACCTAAATGACTTTTTGAGGTCTGTAGGGGGGCTTAGACCCCCCTACAGACCGGCCGGCGACTTCTATAGTGTTCTTCTACAATTTCTCAATGGTCACAGGCTCTTCGGAGCCCGTGCATGTAAACCAAAGGGGCCCCCCCGTATCACTATACTGGGGTGCATAGACCCCTGTATTACAAATAAGCTGTATTGATGTCTAGTAACGGTTAAATGTGTACATTTGCATTGTAAGTATATACTTACAACATTCTTTCGTAGGCAGAGTGAAGGAAATCCATGGGCGGGGCTGTGTGCAGCAGCCTCCGCCCGCTCCTTCTTGATGCCCGCCCCCTCTGGCCGTAATCCAGTGTTTTGAGGGCGGGCACGTCGTTAAAGGGGCGTGGCTAACCGTGGCACATAGTTAGCCACGCCCCTTTAACGACGTCCCCGCCCTCACAAGACTGGATTACGGCCAGAGGGGCCGGGCATCAAGAAGGAGCGGGCGGAGGCTGCTGCACACAGCCCCGCCCATGGATTTCCTTCACTCTGCCTACGAAAGAATGTTGTAAGTATATACTTACAATGCAAATGTACACATTTAACCGTTACTAGACATCAATACAGCTTATTTGTAATACAGGGGTCTATGCACCCCAGTATAGTGATACGGGGGGGCCCCTTTGGTTTACATGCACGGGCTCCGAAGAGCCTGTGACCATTGAGAAATTGTAGAAGAACACTATAGAAGTCGCCGGCCGGTCTGTAGGGGGGTCTAAGCCCCCTACAGACCTCAAAAAGTCATTTAGGTCAGCTATTTTAACTCTTTATTAACTTGCCAGATCGGGAACCGCAAGCTATGCAGTTACCGGATGGCTCAGGATTACACATCCTGAGCCATCCGGTGACCGCAGTGCGGTCCCGGTAAACGCTGCGAAAACTGCTGCCTGCATGATTTTAAACGCAGGCAGCAGTGCCGGATCCGGCCACCGGATGGCTTGTGAAGCCATCCGGTGTTTTGCATAGGCTTCTATCAGGAGCCTTTCCTGGTCCGGTTTTGAGCTTTTTTAAAGCTCAAAACCGGATCAGGATTTTAAACAAAAAACGCCGATGTGACCCTGGCCTAAGATGGATTCATTACAAATTGAACAATAAGGGATCCAAAGTCTCTGTTTTTAAACAGATCTATTACATTTTTCTTCTCCATTTCTAATGGACCCAGACTCCTGTATCAGACGACGCAGCTAGAGCAGTGTTATCCATCACTGCACAGAACACGTCTCCTCCAGAGTCCAGTGGTGGCGGCTTTACACCGCTCTATCCGACGCTCGACATTGTGCTTGGTGATGTACGACACTTGGCATTGTGCTTGTTGATGTACGACACTTGGCATTGTGCTTGTTGATGTACGACACTTGGCATTGTGCTTGTTGATGTACGACACTTGGCATTGTGCTTGTTGATGTACGACACTTGGCATTGTGCTTGGTGATGTATGGCTGCAGATGCTCAGCATTATGCTTTGTGATGTACAATACTCAGCATTGTGCTTGGCGATGAATGACACTCAGCATTGTTCTTGGTGATGTATGACACTCGGTATTGTGCTTGTTGATGTACGACACTTGGCATTGTGCTTGTTGATGTACGACACTTGGCATTGTGCTTGTTGATGTACGACACTTGGCATTGTGCTTGTTGATGTACGACACTTGGCATTGTGCTTGTTGATGTACGACACTTGGCATTGTGCTTGTTGATGTACGACACTTGGCATTGTGCTTGGTGATGTATGGCTGCAGATGCTCAGCATTGTGCTTTGTGATGTACAACACTCAGCATTGTGCTTGGCGATGAATGACACTCAGCATTGTTCTTGGTGATGTATGACACTCGGTATTGTGCTTGGTGATGTACGGCTGTACATGCTCGGCCATGAAGCTCCCGGTGGGCGCAGTGTTTGCACTGATGTCACCAGAGGAGGTCTGGATGCTGACATTATGGGGTCAGCAGAGCGATGGGGACTTTTCAGCCCTCTGTTCCTCAGCACTCGGTCCCCCGCTGTTACGGGGTTTCCACTTCATGGCTAAGTCTCTGAGGTTTCTTCCACTTCTCAATAATATCACTCACAGGAGATGGGGGAGGATTCAGGAGGAAGAAATGGCATGAATGGACTTGTTACCCCGGTTGCTCCTATTAAAGGACTGCAGAGGTATCAGTGAGCGCTGCACCAATGGACGACATGTCACATGTTAGTGAAGGCAGATGGCATGGGAGGCCAAATATTATACACCGGGGGCAAGGGGCTGGAGGTCATAATAATAATAATTTTATTTATATAGCGCCAACATATTACGCAGCACTTTACAATTCAGAGGGGACATATACTGACAACATGAGACAATACATAGTAACAAAAAATTCAGAAACCATGAGGAGTGAGGTCCCTGCTCACAAGCTACAATCTATGAGGAAATAGGTGACGTGCAAAAGTTAATGGAAAAAACTGCCATCATATACAGTATGTTATACACCAAGGGTAAGGATTCGCAGGTTCTACAGTGGGGACGATGGTCCGGAGGATAAACACCAGGGGGAGTGTCTGAAGGTTAAAGACTGGAGGATGAGGGGCTGGAGGATATACACCGAGGCAAGCTGTCGGAGGTTATACTTCAGGGTGAGGGGCCAGAGGCTATGCACCGAGGGCAAGGGGCCAGAGGATACACACTGCGGGTGAGTAGAAGGAGGATATACATCAGGGGCGATGGGCCGTAGAATATAAACTGAGGGTGATGGGGCTGGAGGTTATACACCAATGCGTGAGGGGCCGGAGGTTATATCCCGGAGCAAGGGTCCAGAGGTTATACACTGGGGGTGAGGAAAAGGAGGATATACATCAGGGGCGATGGGCCGTAGAATATAAACTGAGGGTGAGGGGGCTGGAGGTTATACACCAATGCGTGAGGGGCCGGAGGTTATATCCCGGAGCAAGGGTCCAGAGGTTATACATTGGAGACAAGGGGCCAGAGGTTATACACTGGGGGCGAAGGGCTGCAGGTTATACACCAGGGGAGAGGGACCAGAGGTTATACACTGTAGGCGAGGGGATGAAAACAAGTGTTTAATTCCTTGGGGTTTGACACCTGGAATCCTCACCAATCATGAGGGCAGTTTCTGTGGCCCCAGTATGCATAGAGAGGTGGCTGACATGTATGACCACTAGCTCAGTATCCGATGTGATCCGATTAAAATAATATGGGAGTCTATGGGGGGATTGGATCGGATGGAAAATCGGATCCGATTTTCTGTATTGAGCATGCTCAATACCTTAGACCACTCCCAAAACCTCCCACAGCCCTCCCCCAGACATTTAAATCGGATCCGATAAAAAATCGGATCGGATGGCATCTGATGGCATCCGATTTTGAGCATCCGATGCTGTCCGATTTCCATCGGACAGCATCGGATTTAACAAAATCGTAGTGTGAAAGTAGCCTAAGGCTGGTTTCACACTACGATTTTAGCAGTTTTGATGCTGTCCGATAAAAATCGGACAGCATCGGAACGATTTTTGCCTCCATACAGCCCTATGTGCACTAAATGCCATCCGATTTGGTCCGATCTGATTCTGTCCAATTTTTTTATCGGTGAAAAATCGGAGCATGCTCCGATTTTTGCAACGAAAATAAAATCGGACAAAATCGGATCGGACCAAATCGGATGCCATTTAGTGCACATCCGATTTGGTCCGATCAATTTAACATGGGACCCTATGGAGCAGAGTCCGAGGAAACATCGGATGTGTCCTCGGACCCGATTTTACTGTACTGAGCATGCTCAGTACAGTAAAACTGCTCCAAACTGGGAGAGCAGGGGGTTAAAAAACAAAAAAAAGTATATGCTCACCTGCAGACACCGCGAGGACACCGGGAGCCTGCAGGAGACGGCAGGAGACGGCGGGAGACGGTGGGGGCCTCGGGGATAGGTGAGCATATACTTTTTTTCTTTTTTTCAGCCCGGAAGCAACGATTTCATGCCGGAATCGGATGCCTATTTGGCATCCGATTCCAGGCATCAGAAGGGAGCTGATGCTGTCCGATTTTATCAGACAGCATCGGCTCCCTAAAAATCGTAGTCTGAAAGTAGCCTAAGTGGTGATATTTAACTCAATGTGCTTAGTCCTTGCACTAATCTTCTCACTGCTGACAAGTTTAATACATCCTTGTTTGTCCTCATATACAAAAGTGACCCCCACTGCTTGTCTGTAACTCTCATTGCTGGAGTTTTGACGAGCCTTTGGCTTCTGAGAGCTCTTTTTACTAGTCACAACTGTGGCTCTGGTTCAGGAATTGTTCTGACCCTATAAGAAAGGCGTCTAGCTGGGATACCTTTGTTTGGTCTTTCTGATCTCCTGACGGGAGGTTGACTTGGTTCTTCTGTTTCTTCTTTGCTGGCTTCAGAGGTTATCCAGATTTCAGTGTTTTCTTTTTCAGTGTCTGGGTTTGGTGATTGAGATTCTTGTTCTTGTTCCTTTACTTGAATGACTGCTGTAACTTCATGGAATTTGAGGGAAACAGAGTTCTCATCAATCACTACGTTTCTGCTGATTGTTACTGTGTTGTTCTCTGTGTGCAGGATTCTTTATCCCTTTTACGTTTTGCTATAGCCCACCAGGACTCCTTGCTTTGCACTTGGAACGTTTTTCTTTGGAAACATACACAAATGTTTTGCTTCAAAATATCCTGAGGTGGTTCAGGTTAGCCTTCTCGCTGTTCCATAGCTCATGAAGAGTTTTATTTGTGGCTTTACCTGGCAGTCTGTTTTGAAGATAGCAAGCTGTCATAATGGCTTCTCCCCAATATTTTGTAGGTAGATTTGCATCAAATAACATACTTCTTCCACCTTCACAGAGATTGCGGTTCTTTCTCTCTGTAATGCCATTCTGTTCTGGGTTGTATGGAATGGTACTCTGGAACACAATTCCATTCTTTTTCAAATGGTTTGCACCTTACCAATTGTATATTCAGTCCCATTATCTGCACGCAGGGCTTTTGACATTCTTCCAAAGTTGTTAAACACTACGGCAAGATATTCTTGAAATTTCCGTGGAACTTCATCCTTACTGTGAAGCAGGTAGGCGACTGTATATCTGGAGTAATGATCAATAAATGTGAGGAAATATTTGTTAGAAATATTGTTTGTACACTCATTGGACCGCAAACATCTGTGTGTATCAAATCCAGTGGCTGTGCAGATCTAGTGCTGCTTACTTTAGGAAAGGATTTTCTGGACATTTTCCCTTTAAGACAGCTAGTGCACTTCAACATTTGACTACATTGCTTTATTTCAATACCATTTGCTAGTTGACCTAGCTTTCTTACTACTTCTGGGTCTCTCTGCCCAAGACGTCTGTGCCACACTGTCTGTGATCTTGTCTACATGATAAAGTTAATTTTGGATTTTTCCTTCTGCAAGAGTGTGACCCTTCTTTGATATAATGCAGCTGTTGTCTTTAACAGTAACTACATTCCCTTTTTGCGTAGGCGTCTTTACTGACAGAAGATTGCTTTCAAGACTAGGAACATTGAGAACATCCTTTACTGGGATATTACTGCTTTGTGCTGAGGAAACTGGACAGTGGAGGTAGCCATCTCCTACTCCTTCTGAAGTCATAGAGTGACCATTAGCTAACTTTGCTTTCATCAAGGTCAGTGAAGAAATCCTTGTTATTCGTCATATGGCTGCTAGCACCAGAGTCTATACACCATATTTGCTTTGCAGATGAGCCTGTACTGGTATTAAAGGGATCCTGTCACCTCCAAAAAGCCACCTAAGCTACAAAAACATGTCCCTGCAGCATCCTATCACTAGTCTCACACTCCTTTTTCTCCTAAAAGCATCCTGTCAAAGTACATAAAACGATTTTATACTCACTCATTAAGCATTATAATTAGTAGGGGCTATATTCTTTAGCCCTTAGGGCGTGTTTGCTTTGCAGGCTTCAGGATCCACCCTCTCTCTCTCTCTGTGCTGCTTTGCTTGTGCAGGCTTTGCCCTCCCCCTCTCTGTCACTCACAGAATGCAAATCACTAGTCCTGCCTTCAGCTCCACATCACAGCAGCACAGAGAGAGAGAGGCTGGATCCTGGAGCCTGCAAAACAACATGCCCTAAAGGCTAAAGAATATAGTAGAAAATCATTTTTATCTACTTTGACAGGATGCTTTTAGGAGACAAAATGAGTGTGAGATTAGTGATAGGATGCTGCAGGGACATGATTTTGTAGCTTAGGTGGCTTTTTTGGAGGTGACAGGATCCCTTTAAATGCACCTTCACCACACGCCGACTCTTCCTTTACAGTTGTATTCACCTTTTGATCACTGTTCTGCTTTTTAAGCTGACTCATTTTTGCTTTCCAAACTCTGCAGTTTACTTTAAGGTGGCCGGGCTTTCTACAGACAAAACATTCCTGAATTTCCCTTAGATTGTTCTCATTTTTAGGAAAATTGTGTGTCTTTAACACCTTCATGACCTTGGAATTTTTCATTTTCATTTTCGTTTTTTGCTCCCCTGCTTCCAAGAGCCATAACATTTTTATTATTCCGTCAATATAGATATATGACAGCTTGTTTTGTGCGGGACGAGTTGTACTTTCATATGCAATTATTTATTTTACTATATAGTGTACAGGAAAATTGCAAATATATTCCAAGTGCAGTGAAATTGCAAAAAAAGTGCAAGTACACGTTTGTTTTTTGGGTATTTTAGTCGCCATGTTCACTATATGATAAAACCGATATGACGGGTTGATGCCTCGGGTCGGTACGAGTTCGTATTGGATCCGAAACTGTGACTGACACAAGCAGCACAGTAAACACCGGACTAGTGGAAGTTATAGATCTACACTATGCTCAGCGGCGGGGTCAGAAACACACGTAAAGACTCAAGTTGCATAGCATGGGGGTACCTGTGAGGAGAGACAGGGCCAGCAGCCTAGCTAAAGCGGCAGCAGGGCCACACACACAGTGCAGGAGTGGGAAGCCAAGGACCCGGACAGGGTGGGAGCAACCCGACCCCGTACAGACTGCGTAGACAGTATTCTCCTAACATCTGCAGTAAAGACTTGGAAAACTACAAAAACTGTCAGTCTGTGTGATGCTTGTGCTGAAGCCCTACTTTCCCTCACAAACTGCCATCACCTCTACCACCACCCCTATCCTGCAACATCCATAGCATCATTTATAAACTATTATCATCACTGCCCCGGGGAACCAGGCTCTACCTGTGGAGAGCTGTTACATCACCGGCTGCTAAATATCATCCCCGGAGGTTCTGCAGCAGCGGTGATCACACTGACCACAACCCGTGGGTGGCATCACGACAACCTTCCCTGTAAATACCCCCCAACCTTTATTGTGGGCTCGGGACACGGTCTGGACCAAGGACTTTCATGATACCCCCGGTCCGGTACCGAGTACCCCGTCCCAGTGGGCTCCACACACAAACCTAGCAATAGAACACTTACACAGGAATGGAGTTGTTGCACTAAACATATTACAACAAGGAGGCAGAAAGGAGGCACCAGATCAAGACCAGTGACGCCCATCGGACCAGACCACCCCGTACGTGAGTATAATAAAGTCTACTTTTTGTGTTTTTCAAATTGACCTGGGGACTTATATATACAGTATTCTAGAATGATGTATACAGTGGTGGCCAAAAGTATTGACATCCCTGCAATTCTGTCAGATAATACTCAGTTTCTTCCTGAAAATGATTGCAATCACAAATTCTTTGGTATTATTATCTTCATTTAATTTGTCTTCAATGAAAAAACACAAAAGAGAATGAAGCAAAAAGCAAAACATTGATCATTTCACACAAAACTCCAAAAATGAGCCAGACAAAAGTATTGGCACCCTCAGCCTAATACTTGGTTGCACAACCTTTAGCCAAAATAACTGCGATCAACCGCTTCCGGTAACCATCAATGAGTTTCTTACAATGCTCTGCTGGAATTTTAGACCATTCCTCTTTGGCAAACTGCTCCAGGTCCCTGATATTTGAAGGGTGCCTTCTCCAAACTGCCATTTTTAGATCTCTCCACAGGTGTTCTATGGGATTCAGGTCTGGACTCATTGCTGGCCACCTTAGAAGTCTCCAGTGCTTTCTCTCAAACCATTTTCTAGTGCTTTATGAAGTGTGTTTTGGGTCATTGTCCTGCTGGAAGACCCATGACCTCTGAGGGAGACCCAGCTTTCTCACACTGGGCCCTACATTATGCTGCAAAATTTGTTGGTAGTCTTCAGACTTCATAATGCCATGCACACGGTCAAGCAGTCCAGTGCCAAAGGCAGCAAAGCAACCCCAAAACATCAGGGAACCTCCACCATGTTTGACTGTATGGACTGTGTTCTTTTCTTTGAATGCCTCTTTTTTTCTCCTGTAAACTCTGTTGATGCCTTTGCCCAAAAAGCTCTACTTTTGTCTCATCTGACCAGACAACATTCTTCCAAAACGTTGTAGGCTTTCTCAGGTAAATTTTGACAAACTCCAGCCTGGCTTTTTTATGTCTCGGGGTAAGAAGTGGGGTCTTCCTGGGTCTCCTACCATACATTACCTTTTCATTCAGATGCCGACGGATAGTACGGGTTGACACTGTTGTACCCTCGGACTGCAGGGCAGCTTGAACATGTTTAGATGTTAGTCGAGGTTCTTTATCCACCATCCGCACAATCTGGCGTTGAAATCTCTTGTCAATTTTTCTTTTCCGTCCACATCTAGGGAGGTTAGCCACAGTGCCATGGGCTTTAAACTTCTTGATGACACTGCGCACGGTAGACACAGGAACATTCAGGTCTTTGGAGATGGACTTGTAGCCTTGAGATTGCTCATGCTTCCTCACAATTTGGTTTCTCAAGTCCTCAGACAGTTCTTTGGTCTTCTTTCTTTTCTCCATGCTCAATGTGATACACACAAGGTCACAGGACAGAGGTTGAGGCAACTTTAATCCATGTCAACTGGCTGCAAGTGTGATTTAGTTCTTGCCAACACCTGTTAGGTGCCACAGGTAAGTTACAGGTGCTGTTAATTACACAAATTAGAGAAGCATCACATGATTTTTCTAACAGTGCCAATACTTTTGTCCACCCCCTTTTTATGTTTGGTGTGGAATTATATCCAATTTGGCTTTAGGACAATTCTTTTTGTGTTTTTTCATTGAAGTCAAATTAAATGAAGATAATAATACCAAAGAATTTGTGATTGCAATCATTTTCAGGAAGATACTGAGTATCTTATTGGTGGTAGCCACGGCTCATAGGGGAAAATCCTGATGACAGGTTCCCTTTAAGGAATGTAAGGGTCTTGTTTAAGACTAGTTACAAATTCTAATTTACCTGAGTGTCCCTTTATTAAATACTTTATCCTAAATCCATGACCAAACTTGTTCCCCGTTGTTTTTGTACATTTTTCTGCGATTTCTGCATTTTTCTATAAGGGATGGGGGTGGACGTTGATTTTATTGCCCTCCGGGGCGCTTATTGACATCAGAGCAGCTACCCTGGCATTAACCCCTTCCAGGCCGCACACATTAAACCTGCGAATGTACGAATGCCGTGGGGCAATGTTTCTTCTTGACGTGCATTCATGACCACTTAGATCATCACGGGGGAAAGACAAATTCACAATTCTAAATTGGACGATTTCAGTTTTTTTGACATTTCCTAAAACTGCCTGTGACCGTCAGATCACGCGAGCTTCATCTCCAGATTGGATTGATAAGCCGCTGTAAAAATCAAGGCACTTCTTTAATGAGACATCCATTTGCAGCTTCGGTGACCTTTATGGATATGTCAAATTTAGCGTTACAGTGATTGCCGGTGATTGCCAACCTGCTCCTTAATGAGAATCAGGACTCTGGATGGTACTATGGCACTATGAATGGAATCTACAGTACAAGTGCAAGTCAATCTCCCTGATTAAAGGGGTTGTTCATTAAGTAACCCTGTCTATTTACCTGGTTAGGGTATATGGAAGTATTTAAAGGGGTTGTCTATCATTTCAGAATAATTTTTTTTACCTAAAAATAATTTTTGCAATTGAGTTTTATTAAACTGTTTTATTTTTATTGGCGCTTTCTTTCCCTCCACATTCAACTTTGTTGTGGTCAGTAGTCACTTTGATAATGTCTGTAGTCACAAATCAGATGAGAGCTGCTGAGAAAAGATCTTCAGAGCTTCCCACAGGACTGTGAGAATGAGCTCACTGATGGATTCCTAGTTGACTCAGTCTACAGCTCGTAATAGAAAGGCCAACACTGAGGCTATAGAAGGCAAATGATGCAACATTTTTAATGAAACCTAAGTGTAAAAATTATTTTTAGCCCCAAGTACATGCATTTAAGTTGAAAAGAAACTTCCCCTAAAGTGAACAGTACCTATGAGGGCTCTCACTGTCCCACTGCACTGACTCAGGAGGGAAGGCATTAATATTAATAATAAATCATTTGCTACACTTTATGTTCTTTTGGATTTTTTCACAATGTTGATTGCTTGTTTTGCAGGACCATAAAAAAAAAAACAGAACTCTCTTTTCCCCTTAACCTCTTTCCGGCACATGACATACTGGGTACGTGATGTATCGGCTCCCTCCCTCTGATGTGAGCTCACATCATCTCTCACATATCTAACACCACATCAGCGATCTGATCAACGGTGTTAACCCTTTGGATTACACTGTCATTCATTGACAGAGCGACCCAAAGCCCCACGGTGGGGATCACGCTGTTCATTGCCATGATCAGAGATCCCATGAAGCGATCTGTCACCTGCAGAGCCCGTGGTCCTGTGATGACCCCGGAAGCTAATTGGGATCACTTCCTGTGGATGGTGTCACAGGGTGGTATAACATATAAAGAAGCAAAATGGTAAGATGGGCAAGAGCGTTCAGAGGAGATAGTCTGGCACTAGCCTTGTTCCTAAAAATACCTATGAAGGTGAGGAGGTTCAGGCCGTCACCCTAGCCCTTCACTCCTGATCATCCCTAGACTAAAGGCCCCTACCTCCACCCACGGACCGAGAAACTCAGCAGTTTAGATGGAACTAAATGGCAGTGCACTGGGAACATTGCTGTGAATGGAGTGTTGCTAATGATATAAAAACTTCGAAACTGTCTTGGTGTATCTGGACGACGTCATTGTCTACTCGAAGACGTACGAAGACCACCTGGAGCACCTGGCCGAGGCGTTCGAGGTCTTTTCCAAATTTGGCCTGAAGGTAAAGTCATCCAAGTGCCACCTGTTGAAGCCCAAGGTTCAGTGCCTAGGTCATTTGGACTAGCCAAGACCCTCCACTATCAAGGGAGTACGGCAGTTGCTCAGGCTGGTAGGTTACTATTGGAAATTCATAAAGGGCTTCACCAAGATAGCAGCGCCCCTACAGGACCTCTTAGTGGGCCAGTGCAAGAAGGCCAAGAACTCGAGTCCCCATTCGAGTGGAGTAAAAGAGAAGAAGAATAGTTCACCCAGATGTAGATGGCTCTGATTGGAGATGAGGTCATGGCCTACTCTGACTATGGCCAACCCTTCATACTATATGCGGACACCAGCAGTGTGGGATTAGGAGCCGTGTTATCCCAGGTGCAAAGAGGCAGAGAAAGAGTGATTGCCTACACCAGCAGGAAGCTTCGTTCCACAGAAAAGAATCCCGACAACTATAGTTCCTTTAAGCTGGAGTTTCTTGCCATAGTCTGGCTGGTGACGGAGGGCTACAAGCATTACCTGGCTTCAGTGAAGTTTACCACCTTTACAGACAATAATACGCTGACCCACCTTGAAACAGCGAAGCTAGGTGTGCTGGAGAAGCGATGGATGGCCCGGCTATCCAATTATGAGTTCACCATCAAGTACCGAGCAGCGCATAAGAACCCAAATGCGGATACACTGTCCATGATGCCCAACCTGCCAGATGTGGGAGAATACCTAGAAGAGCTGGAGGAAATAGAGCTACCGGCTTTCCACCATCACAGAGTGACCCAGTGCTTCCACTGCATAAGGAACAAGCACTATGCCGTGCAAGAGGCGGCGTTTAACCCATTGCTCCACCATGGATGGGCAGACAAGCAAGACAGTGACTCGGCTGTCCGCCTAGTAAAGAAGTTGCTGACACAAGCCGACTCACACCCTGGTCCAGATGCTCCACAGGAAACCCAGCAGTTGTGGAAGGAGAAGGGTAAATTGTTCATCTATGAGGGGAAGCTGTGTCAGAGAAGCGTCAATTCCCGAACCCATGAACTTGTTTGGCAAATAGTGGTCCTGAAGAGGGACGATTCGATGATCTTAGAAGCGTATGATGATGGAGCAGGGCACTTCGAGCCTAAGAAGCTGGAGAAGCTGGAAGTCCTGCTATGAGAACGATTCTACTGGGTTGGCATGAGGAAAGCGATTGAGAGCTGGTGTGGTCCATGCAACTTGAGACAGAAAGACCTTGATAGCCAGAGGGCTCCCCTACAGCCCATAGTCACCAAACAACCACTTGAACTGGTAGCCTTGGACCATGTGGAGCTAACCCCAAGCCAGTTGGGCTATGTCTACGCCTTCACCATAGTAGACCACTACTCACGGTTCCTGGTAGTCATGCAAGTGAAGGACCAAACTGCTAAGACAGCAGCCAGTGCATTTCAACAACACTTTTGTCAACCGCACGGTTATCCTGCACGAGTGCTCAATGACCAAGGCCTAGCCTTTGAAGCAGAAGTCTTCCAGGAGTTCTGTAACCTGTACGGCTGCAAGCAAATCAGGATGGTACCGTACTATCTCCAGACTAATGGGTTGTGTGAGAAAATGAACCAGGTAGTAACAGACCTGCTGAAGACCCTGCCTCTTGAAGAGCAAAGCCTGTGGCCAGAGAATTTGCCAGATCTGGTAGACTTGTATAACCATATCCCGGTGAACTCCACTAACTTCACACCAGCCCATCTGATGAGGACAAGACCTGGCAAGTTACTTATTGACATATTCTTTAAGAAACAATGACCGGAAGAAGCGGTACAGCACCGCGAAACGGCCCGTCGTCACTCCTCCACACTCCCTCCCCTACAGCAGCCATGTCGTGCCTACACTTTGGCAAATAAAAGTTAGAAGATTTCAACATGGTGAGTGCCGCTCATTTTTTCTTAAAGAATTTGTTCATACTTTATTAAGCGTGCACCGCTATTCTGGACCCTCAACACTGACACCTGTATATGCATGAGGTCACACACAGACACATAGGGTGAAAGCTGCAGTGCCCAGTAATTTTTCTGCTGTTTGAGGATTTTTACTTATTGACATGAACATGGATGTTTTAACAACTGAGGTGACGCCACCAGACACAGACTGGGACACAGAGTGACAGCAAAGGTATCGCCGAGTCCAAGAACTTGTGGAGAAGAGTTTGTCCCAGGCCAAACAGCGGCAGTAAAGAACTTATAACCAGCATGCCCCTGCAGGTCCCTTAACACCTGGAGAACAAGTCCTAAAAAGAAGAAGAAGAACGAACAAGCTTGATGATCAGTGGGAGGCAGAGCAATACACCATCATGCCTTCGAACTTTGACAATCATAAGGTATGCCTCATATGCAAAGATGGAAGAGAGACCTCAGCAGCAGTGTCAAGGGATCATCTGAAGGCATGCCCTGACCAGTTGAGACATAAAGAGGAAGATCAGGCCAGCCCTCAACCCACAGAAGAGGTGGAAGAGACGGTCCAAACCATTCTTGGAGAATTTCCCCGATCTTGGACGTAGGTAAACCAAGCAATTGTGGTACCTGTCTTGACCTTTCCCCAGGTGGTAACATCTGACACGGCAAAAACTGTAGTACAGCCCGAAGACCACTCGGCTTTTACCACAGATGCCACATCCACAGTGGAACAAGTGAATCAACCCCCAGCTAGCGGCAAATCTGTCAGTCCCACTGTGAGTCTAAGAGTTGATAGAAGGCGATCCGGTATACCAGTGCTGCATAGGTCCTCTCGTACAGTAGTAAATAGTGGGTCCACTACACCAGTCACAGGCACACAAGGTAGTGAAGGGTTCCCAACAGTACCTGTTCTGCGTAGGTCGCAATGTAGCACCCCCGTACGCTACAGAGTGTAAATAGTTCAGCAGGAAGTTTGGAACAGTAAAATGTAAATATGTTTGTTTTCATGCAACCGTCAAGCGTACCGTACCTACAGAGACTACTGTAAGAACCTTTTAAGTAATTGTGAGTGTATATAGTTATTTATGGACAAATGGACAATTGGACTAGGTGTGATCAGGACGATATTGTACATACGTTAATTTTGGCCTAGAAAATAAGCCGCCGGTGTGGTCGAAAACCAGGCCCATCAACAGAGTGCCCTGTAGCAACGCCCAGGGATGAACTACATGAAGTGGGTTTGGGCAGTTCGCACCAACTAAACTCCAGGTACCCGTAAAAAGATAATTCCTGGATAGCGGTGTAAGGACTACGCGCTGAAAAGACTAATTTTCCTGTTTTTTTGGTTTTTTGTAATTTTTATATTTTTGAGACTCTGTAAATTTTATTTGTTGATTGTTCTTTAAAATGTTTCCTCTGTAACTGGAGTACTGAATTTAAGTAGGGGGGAATGTGGCACCCCAGGGGTCCGGTTGCCACAGTGGCATTACCTCCCTCATAGGGGGTGATGTCATGCCTGGAACCAAAAAGGGGTCCCCTAGTCAGGTAACACCAGCATCCAACACTTGTCCTGACTTCAGACCAGAAAGGGGAGATTTGAACCCAGACTCAGGGGAGGTTCCCTTTAAATTCTGGGCTGGGGGAGGGGCTGGACAGAAAGTCAGAGAACGTTAGGGAATGTGGAGGAGTACAGACGTCCTGGGGACTGGAGACGGTGAAGGAAAACTAGTGGAAGAGAGGAGTTGAGGAGAGCCCGGTGAGTGGAACTGTAATGATCCCCAATTGCTTCCCAGCTGCCCGGATCTATATTACCAGAGCCCCGCTTTGCCTTATAAATCATCAAGTAAAGGTAAAAGAAACTTTCATCACTTTGTCCTGAAGTTATTTACCGCGCCCTCAATCCTGCACCCCACCGATTCTTATCTCTTGCAGAGACTGTATCAACTGCCCTGGGGTCCTTGGCTCTACCCGTGGAGAGCCACAATTCCAACAGCTCCAGAGGATCTGCCCTGGAGCTTTGGCCATCCAACCCTCATTGCCAAAACCCACGGGTGACGTCACGTTAAATCTCATACACCATACCATTTTCCCCCATTTATTGACACCGCCAGGGCACAGAACTGGGTCACAGCCCCGTGACCTTCCCAGAGAAATGCCCGAACCTTATATATGTGTCCCTGCTATGTACTGTGTAATGGATGTGTCTGACCGTACAGGGACATGGTCTGATCATACCACATATCCTGTGCTGAGATAATCTTACATATGTGTCCCTACTATGTACTGTGTAATGGTTGTGTCTAACCATACAGGGACATGGTCTGATCATACCACCTCTCCTGTGCTGAGATAATCTTATATATGTGTCCCTGCTATATACTGTTCTTAGTGGTGTATCTGGTGGGGTGCTGGCGGGGCCTCCTGATGTAGCGCCTGAGGTGTCTCCCCACTGTCTGCATATTCCACCCTTCTGCAGTGTGAGACGGCTATTGTCTGCTCTGCTGTCAGCTGACATTGGGTTAGAGAATCTGATGAGCACCAGCTTTACTGTACAGGCATCTATCAGACACTGTACAAGTCAGAGGGACATCAGCAACGTGGTCAGGTCTGCTGATCACGCTGATGATGTCACTCAGCGGCCCTGCACTGCAGAGGCAGCAGGATGGTGTAAAGTGATCCATACAGGAGTTTTAACGCATGCAGCGTTTCCCTGTCCGCTCTGCTTAAGAGGCCGCTATTCAGCTGGAAGTCTGGCCAGTTACCACAATCAACATCGGGTAACCAGAGGCAACGTTCAGCAGCAGTGGCGCTGGAAAGCGCATATGCGCTGCTGAAAAAAAAGACTAAGTTTTTAGCGGATGTCTGTGGCATCTGCTAAAAACGCTAATCTGACCCTGGCCTCTGTGAACCAAGGATTATCTCAGCATAGGAGATGTGGTATAACCAGACCAGGTCCCTGTACAGTCAGACATATCCATTACACAGTACATAGCAGGGACACACATATGAGATTATCTCAGCACAGGACATGTGGTATGATCAGACCATGTCCCTGTATGGTCAGACACATTCATTACACAATACATAGCAGGGACACATATATAAGATTATCTCAGCACAGGAGATGTGGTATGATCAGATCATGTCCCTGTATGGTCAGACACATTCATTACACAGAACATAGCAGGGACACATATATAAGATTATCTCAGCACAGGAGATGTGGTATGATCAGACCATGTCCCTGTACGGTCAGACACATTCATTACACAGTACATAGCAGGGACACATATATAAGATTATCTCAGCACAGGAGATGTGGTATGATCAGATCAGGTCCCTGTATGGTCAGACACATCCATTACACAGTACATAGCAGGGACACATATATAAGATTATCTCAGCACAGGAGATGTGGAATGATCACACTATGTCCCTGTACGGTCAGACACATCCTTTACACAGTACATAGCAGGGACACATATATAAGATTATCTCAGCACAGGAGATGTGGTATGATCAGATCATGTCCCTGTATGGTCAGACACATTCATTACACAGAACATAGCAGGGACACATATATAAGATTATCTCAGCACAGGAGATGTGGTATGATCAGACCATGTCCCTGTACGGTCAGACACATTCATTACACAGTACATAGCAGGGACACATATATAAGATTATCTCAGCACAGGAGATGTGGTATGATCAGATCAGGTCCCTGTATGGTCAGACACATCCATTACACAGTACATAGCAGGGACACATATATAAGATTATCTCAGCACAGGAGATGTGGAATGATCACACTATGTCCCTGTACGGTCAGACACATCCTTTACACAGTACATAGCAGGGACACATATATAAGATTATCTCAGCACAGGAGATGTGGTATGATCAGACCATGTCCCTGTATGGTCAGACACATCCATTACACAGTACATAGCAGAGACACATATATAAGATTATCTCAGCACAGGAAAAAAAATTAACACATCCAAATGTGGAAATTATTATTATTCCAAGATCTATTGACTAAAATTAACTCTGTCGGTGGGATAACCTCTTTAAGTAAAAATAGCAATTTGTACTCAAAGGACGACAACTATTTGCTTTGTCTAGAATGGATAATGGAAGAATGACGACTTACTGCGTCACTTCTTCACCATCTGTGTAACAATAAAATCAGTTTTTATGTTACACTCAATGATCGCTCTGCCCATACACCCCAAATGTGGAAATGGGACAAAATTCTTCTTTTTGTGACAAATCATGATATTTTGTCATCAATGAAACTAAATTTCTTCACTCCCCATAATCTCAATATCTGCCTGATGTGAGAGCAGGATGGGTACGAGGTCAAGGTTTAATGAAAAATACAAAAAACAGGAACATTAGTTTTAATGTTAAACACTGCGCAAATATTCCCCCTGATAGGGTATCTGTGTAATGAGTCTAAGGTTCTATTATTGACCCAAAGGCGCAATTTAAAAATCAATACTTTTGTAACAATAAAATAAACTTTTCTAGTTACCTATCTGATCTGTGCCGTTCCCATGAGACCTCGAAAAATGTAGAAGTAAGGGTAACCTAACAAGGGAAGACAAAGGAGTTTTCTGTTTTCAGAAGTCATATACCCCACAGATACAATTTATAAAAAAAAAAAACTGTACATTACTCACCCTCCCCGGGTCCAGCACTGGGCCTCCACCTCTATTCCCGATATTGTCTGCAATAGTCAGTGCTGCAGCCAATCAGTGAGGTCACTAATTCTAAATGCCTCATGTCATGAACTCACCCTCCCCGGGTCCAGCACTGGGTCTCCCTCTCTACTCCCGATGTCTGCTATTGTCTGCAGTCGACAGTGTTGTCAGCAATCAGTGAGATCAGAAGCTCTAAGGGTACCGTCACACCTGGCGATGTCGCCGGAGATTTCATAGGCGACACTGGGGCGTGGCCTATCGCCGCTGACATCGCCGATGCGTCCCCTAATGTACATAGGTGAAGGTGACACATTTGAGTGGTCACCTGGTTTCTCAGCACTGCTCAGAAACCAGGCGACCACTCAGGGGCGATGTGTATACATCGCCCCATGTAAATGGGGGACGGCGACCTCACAGGCGATGGGAGCCGTAGGCTCCCTTGTTACGGCATCGCCGCTGGGGTTTCTAGACACCCCAGAGGCGATGCCGCCTGTAAGATCGCCCGTGTGTCGCCGGAGGTGTCGCGGCATGTAAACATGCGACAGCGACGCTGTTGGGGCGCCAAAAACGTGCGCGCTCCCGCCCGTCGCCTCCGACATCTCCGGCGACGTCACCTGGTGTGACAGGCCCCTAAATGGTTCATGCCATCAACTCACCATCCCCAGGTCCAGCGCTGAGTCTCCGTCTGTACTCCCGATGTCTGCTATTGTCTGCATTTGACAGTGTTGCAACCAATCAGTGTGCTCAGAAGCTCTAAATGGTTAATGTCATCAACGCACCCTCCTCGGGTCCAGTGATGAGTCTCAGCCTCTACTCACAGCATCTGTTATTTGTCTGTAATCGGCAGTATTGCAACCAATCAGTGAGCTTAGCATCAAGTTGAGCAGAGCCGCCGAGCTCAGTGATTGGCTGCAGCACTGTCGATATGATGTCACTGCTGCAGAAAATACCAGACACCGGAGACTCAGGTTTGGACCCGGGGAGGGTGAGTAAAGTGCATTTTATTTTGTATTGTTTGCAAACTGCAGCAAGGGGACAGTAGGTTTCTGAAACCAGAAAACTCCTTTAAAGGGGATGTCCGGTTACAGGAAACTGTACATTAATGTGCAAAAATTGTCCCATCTGGTTCAAAGTTTGGTAACTTAACCAGAGATCGGTACAAAAGAAAGTTTACCAAAATAGCATATGGAAACAAGGGTTGTTGATTATTTTAATCCCTTCCAGAAATACAAGTGCATTTCAATAAATTAGAATATCATTAAAAAGATAATTTATTTCAATAAATCAATACATAAAGTGAAACGCATTATATATATTATATAGTCATTATACACAGAGTGACCGATTTCAAGTGTTTATTTATGTTAATGTTGATGATTATGGCTTACAGCCAATGAAAACCCAAAACTCATTATCTCAGAAAATTAGAGTAATAATAATAATAATAATAACATATTTATTCATTTATATAGCGCTATTAATTCCATAGCACTTTACAGACACCAGTAATACTGTCCCCATTGAAGCTCACAATATAAACATCCTATCAGTAAGTCTTTACAATGTGGGAGGAAACCCACAAAAACATGGGGAGAACATAAAACTCCTTGCAAATGTTGTCCTTGGCGGGAATTGAACCCAGGAACTCATGACCTCAGAGCTGCAAGGCTGCAGTGCTAACCACTGAGCCACAAAACACCTGTGAGGGTTTACTAAGCATTTAAAATGGCCCCTTATTCTGGTTCAGTAGCTACACAATCAAGAGGAAGACTGCTGAAGGCAGTCATTGACACACTCCACAAGGAGGGTAAGTCACAAAAGGTCATAAAAGGTCAGCTGATTTGTCACATGACTGCATCATGTTTAAATCTCCCGCCCGCCGATCGGTTTTGGCGGGTGCGTGATTTAAACCGATCAGTTGATTTGGTCATGTGATCAATCAGTTGATCGGGTTGCCCCCCCCGGTCAGCTGATTCCCCGGTCCTTGAGCTACGGTAGATGTCGCACATCACGGGGACACATGCTGGAGAGGTAAGGATCTTTTTTTTTATTTTTAACCCTTTCTTCACTTGCGGAAATGAAAGTGCCCTTCTGTGTCTGGATCTGTGAAAGTCACGGACCCAGACACTGAATTGACATCCGTGGGCACACATCCGATGCTGCCCTTTCCTGTCCGTGGGGTCTTCCAAGAAACAGGATCCCCACAGACAGGAAAAAATCACTGTGAAACAACCTAAGGTTTATAGATGGATATGTGGTTTGACTTAATGCCCCTATACACACTTATGTTAGCCAAACCCGCTGACAGGGGCGTAATTACAATAGGTGCAGGGGCTGCGATTGCACCCGGGCCCTGCATCCTAGGGGGCCCCCAAAAGTCCCTTTGGCCTGTAGAAAAAGACTAATACTACTAAAGATTTGCAATAATTGGGGGCCCCATTGGAGCTTTCGCATCGGGGTCCCGAGGCCTGAGGATACACCACTGCCCGCTGATATCGTCGGATTCCGCTAATAGTATAATGTGTATGGGGGCTCTTGACAGATGATGTCCGGTGAGCATCACGCCAGGGTGTATGAACACTTGGCTTATGGTGCAACACAGAGGGCACAGCAGGGATGGATTAGGAGGCAGGCCATAGTGATAGGGAGCGGGAAAATGGGACATCCCCTGGCACTCACCTGAGCCCTTACTTGACCTGAACTCACACTGGCTAGTTAGAAGGCCTGTAAGTTTGATAGACTCACCTCAGTAAATAATACAACACTGGGGAACACTAAACAAACAGAGAGGAATAGACATAGACAGAAAGGCACTCAAAACTCATCCAATGCAGCGACTCCAGAACTGCAATAAGCACGACTCCACAGCTTCTTCTAGAGCCAGAATCATTCAAAATGGTTAGCATAGAAATGATTCTATAACCTACATCAGATGATAAGACATGTGACTACTTATAGCGGAGGGGAGTGACCAAATGGGCTGCATCTGAGAATTAAAGTTATAAGAAACAGCTAGCAAAGCAAAAGTTTAACTCTTGCAGCACTGAAAGAAGGCAAATACTAGTTGAAGTCCTGCGGGCAATGAGGCTTTGGGAACTTCTGGTTCCAGACTCCACAGAGGTCTCCCCAGAGTGAGACACAGTCTTGACAGAGGGATGAGGATCTAGAATATCCTATGTTGGACTAGCGATACTTTTGTTCTCTAAGAGATAAGCCACCATCATGGTACCTTTACACGCCGCGACGGCAGGCTGGATACATCCCGCTACTTCACATGCACGAGCACGCTCAAACGGCTACAAACGGTCAACGCACCCTCTTTACACGCCGCCATAAGGTGCGCTACGCCACGCTACATCTGTAGCTAGCTACATCGCCGGGTGTTCTCAAGTAGCCAGCTGTAGCTCATGTACACACCGCTACAACCAGCTACTATGGGAGGACCTGGTGCAGCAGGGACAGCACATAGGCGTGCCACAATCTTGGATTACGAGCCGTCCGTACGATGATAGGACATCGCAATATCATCATGATTGGCCAGGCATCGCAGGAGGCTGAGTAATACAGCACGCTCGAGCGATTGTGTAGTGTGACTGGTCAGCTCCTTAAATATGCCGCCCTAGGCAGCGACTACCAATCGTCATGCAGGAGCTTCCTCCAATGATCGTGATGGGGCGGGGTATCCCGGAGCCTGGGTCACGCCTTAGCTACATTGCAGCTACATCGCAGGGTGTCCAGAGTTCCCTTCCGGTGCTTCTTTACACGCCGATACAGCTCGCTACCATCGGCGATGTAGCCATCAGTTTTCGAGCAGAGCCCATAAACAGATGTATCTGTCGCCGGCTGTAGCGTCGCGTCTTCAGACGCCGCTACGACGGGCTACATTGACGCTACAAGCTACATTTGTAGCCTGTAGCGGGATGTATCCAGCCTGCCGTCGCGGCGTGTAAAGGTACCATCAGAGATGTCTGATAGCGGCTCTCCCATGGTAAAGACATGAGCATTCGGCCAATTGAATGGTAGAGTTGGGCAGGATAGCCGCCAGATGAACTATCAATCAAACCATCATTTGGACAACAGCTATCTAAAGTGTACGGTGGGCTTTTTACAGGTATTATCCTGGAGGAGACCTAATTTGATCATTTTGCCCCATGGAACAATGCTGGTGAACATGGTTCTATGCACCAGCTGGGTCTCTTCAATAAAAACCAACACCCCTTCCCCGGGAGTCGTCGTCCTCCTAGAAGACGTTGCAATACCTGGCATGTCTCCAGTGCCTCATTAACTCTGCCAAGCAGTCAAAACCTGCTAACAAATTCGCCTGAGTTTTCAATTAACGTCTCCGAGCAACTTTGATTGTGATCCAGTAAATGTTTCGAACTGGTTGGACCTTGGCCAAGAGAAATAATGTACACATCATTCTCTTCGATAGAGACAAATGAGTCTCTTGCCTCCATGGAGCTGTTTCTTATTTATTTTTTAATAGTCTTCGCTTGTCTAATTTATCAGGCTAAATACACTGCTCCGTAGTCTGGAGAGCATCTAGTGGTGAAGGCCCACAGAGTCGGCTCTACGCTGATTCCTAGAAGACGAGTCCACTTCTCGGTGTGCGTTCCCACCAGAATTGGGCCGGTGATGGGAACCTTCTTGATGTATCTATGAGATAATCAATCTTTCATATTCCTATTGGAGGGGAGGGCACCAGTCATGCATAACCTTAGGCATTCGTTCTACCTCTGTATAATACATATGGTTTACATTTTCCATTAGAAATGAAGCAGGAAGAATCAACATTTGCTGAAATCCACGTTCTCCTTTGAACAACGGTAACGGGAAATACGGGGCCTGGGGCAGGTCAGTCCGTCCCTCTGTGCCCAATAATTTACAAAAGTTACGGTTCTCCTTTACATGGTGAAAGATACATGTAACAAAGACATTATTATAATGGGATAAATCTTGGTGGACTTACTACATAGCAAAAACATTCTTCGTGTGTGTGTTAAAGGCATACAAAATATTTACTTGGTTGAAATTTTATGGAAATTTTAAAAAGAAAGTTAAACATTATTAATTTTTTTTTTTAATGCATGGATGTGAACCTAATGTATGACCCATATTTATGACCACAGGGGGATGGTTCGGCTTAAAGTTAGGTCTTAACTGGTGACATGGATACCTGGAGCTTCTGGTTTGGGTTGAGCACTTCTCGAAAAGGTTTGTCTGGTTATTAGAAATAACAACATGGTTTGACCAAATCTTCATGTTCTTGCAAAACTAGGACCAATTCTGTCCACAGGTTGTATGTGTGTCATGCCTCGGGGCTTGCTCCATGGTCGGTTTCCTTCCGTGCGAAGCCACAGCCTGGTCAGTCCCTGTCCAAATGCTGATGGTCTATTTCCTATTACCTTTCCTTTGCTTCTCTTCCCATAGTGTGTGGTTATCACCTGTTCTCTATTACTTATTGTCACTGGCCTATCACATCCTGGATGGGGTTATTTATACTTTCCCATTCCAGCCATTCTTTGCTGGCTATACTTCTATGTGGATGTCTGCTAAGGAGCTTCCGACTCTGCAATTTTGGTATTTAGGTAGAAACCAGTGTTGTTTTACCTGTGTATTCTCTTGTGTCTCGCCTACACCTAGCGTTTGTTTTATGTTACACTGTTAGGAGTTTACTCTTTTCTTCATTTTTATTTCTTCTTTATCCATGTGTGCACCTGTTATATGTTACTTCACTTTAAGTCCTTGTCAGGCTCTGCACACTTACTTATTCTTTGCTTTTCAATCTCCCCTCACATCCCTCAAGATCAGGGGTGCACCAAGCCCCTCTGCCGCCTGAGCCGCGGCACCGATTACGGGGGGGGGGGGGGGGATTGCTAGTGGAGCCCAGGACTGCCGCCCCCTGAGCCGCGGCACCGATTACGGGGGGGTGCTAGTGGAGCCCAGCACTGCCACCCCTTCTGCCACCTGAGCCGCAGCAGTCATTGCCGGCCGCGGCCGTGAGTACCGGGGGGGGGGGGGGTGCTATTGAACCCTGGGCAGCGCCCCTTCTGTGACCCTCCCGGGTCGCCGCTTACCTGCGGTGAGCGGCCGGCGCCATGACAGGGGGAGGCTGTGTGCATGAGGCGCCGCCCCCTTCTGCACTGCCGCTCCCCCTGCCTGCTGCCGCCTGAATGACAGGGCTCACACTGTCCAATGGACGGTGCGGCCCTGCTTAAGATGTATGTGTTACAACCCGACGGCCTTTCAGGCAGACAGGTCCAGGTTGTTGATTTCTGCCTGTGCAGCTAGGGACATTCAGGTCAGTGCAGGAACCATTAGGGTGTTGTGCATCAAGGGTTACTTGTCTGGCACATTTAATTATTCTTTGTTTAATTTTCAAACTCCCATCTGATTCCTAAGGGGGTGTTGTGCATCAAGGGTTACTAGTCTTTATGAGAACCAGTAGGGTGCAGGTGCTGCAGCTGTGAGATAGGCTTTATTTTCCCCATACGTGCATAACATTGTCCTAGTTCTGCTGAGTTCAATTTTCACGTTTCATCTAAAATGAAGTTTTAAAAAATGCACTGCCATATTCCACGAGACATCAAATTGTGAATATAATATTAATGTATTAGTCAATTAGCATTTCAGGGATCCCTGATCCCTTCCTCAGGACAAATCAATATCATATTGCCATGGTTCAGGGCATTTCTGGGAGCCCTGAAAGGCTTTGGCTAATCCTTTGATGTCTCGTGAAATACAGCAACGTGGTTTTTAGCCCTTCATCCTCACTTTCTTTAATGTTCTGAGATAATGACCTTTGTATTTTTTTTGGCTATAAGCAGTAATCATCAACACTAGCAGAAATAAACACTTGAAATAGATTACACTCTTTGTAATGACTCTATATAATATATACGTTTCACTTTAAGTATTGAATTACTGGTGTTGCTGTCTATGTCTGAGGCTCTGCAGGTGAGATATTGTGGGCGTATTAGATGACCATGCCCTTGGCCTTTAAATAGTTCCCTCTTCTACCAGCAGATGTCACTGATAGAGTTTTAGTCTCTGCCAAGACAGTGTGCTGTAAGGACGTAGTACAGTGTGCTGAAGCCTTCCTGTTGTTCATGCCTGGAGTTTTCCTTATTTTGTGGGAGTTACTGTGCAGTCTGTGGGTGGAGGTGAAGGGGGCTAAGTCTAGGGCTGATCAGGAGCAAAGGGCAATGGTGGCGACCCAGACATCCTCACCTTCAGATGTAATTCTGGGAACAGGGAGAACCAGGCAACCCCAGTCTCAGGGTCAGACTAGTTCCCCTGTTCGCCTTTTTCCCCAACTTACGATTCTGCTACCTGACTTCCTTTACCACCTCGTGACATGAAAACGTAGGGAACAGTCCACATCAAATTGTAACGATCCAGCATCGTGCCCGTATATTAAGAGACTGTTATAGTAAAGAACACATTGTGCATTTATTGTGTGCTTTGACCCTCATCGGAGGTGTATCTCAACTGAACCTTTTAATTGGAGAGCTGGCTAGGCTGCGAGATTCTGTGGGCCCCTGAGTCATGCTGCGGCCTGGGTCCAGACTCAAGCCTGACTACCCTGCCCCTGTGCTTTGTGCCCTTCAACCCGCTTATTTAGCCAAACCAGATCTCGTACTTTGCACTGAAGAGGAGCAGTACCACAAAACACAGTGCCTTCAAATATATTCTGATTTGGTTATTATTATCCAAAGTCATATGGCAAGGCTTGTTAAAGGGTTAATTTGTATATTTTAAAGGTGGAGTAATTTTAGACTGATTGCTATAGATATGTTGTCAGTCAACTTTTTATTTCATATAAAACTGTAGCTGCTAGGCAATGTGTCCTGGACTCTTAATCTTTCACACTTGTTAGAATAACATTTATAGCAATTAGAGGAAGTGATAGAACGGCTCCAGCATTGCAGGAGAGAAAAACTCGAGAAGGCTACGTGTGATTCAAGTTCTATGAAATAGTATTAGTCTTACTCCGTCTTGGCTTCAGCCCTTAGTGCTGCGTCCTGTATCCAACTGGCTGTCTGTGTTCCTTGGCACAAAAGTTGCCGTTCGTCTAAGTTCATTCATTCAGGCCATTTGGGCTTGCCCAGGCAGCGGGATGCCACCTAAGTATTCAGGTAGCTGAATTCCTGGACTTGCATACACCGCTGAGTCAATTCTGATCGATTCTGAGTCAATGCTGAGTCACTACCATGCTTGGGTGCTCCGCACTTGTTACATGTAGTAGGACGCTTGGATGAGCGATATTCAATTACCAGAGTATAAAGGAAGTCAATGGGAAACTGGAGCAGGGTTACTCATTTATCTTGGCCTCAGCTCATAGCATTGTGTCCTGTATCCAACTGGCTCTCTCTGTTCCTTTGCACATAGGTTGACGTTCTTCCCAGTTGACTCATTCGGGCCATTTGGGCTTGCCCAGGCAGCGGGATGCCACCTGAGTATTCAGTTAGCTGACTTCCTGGACTTGCTTACACCGCTGAGTCAATTCTGATCGATTCTGAGTCAATGCTGAGTCACTACCATGCTTGGGTGCTCTGCACTTGTTACATGCAGTAGGACGCTTGGATGAGCGATATTTAATTACCAGAGTATAAAGGAAGTCAATGGGAAACTGGAGCAGGGTTACTCATTTATCTTGGCCTCAGCTCAAAGCATTGTGTCCTGTATTCAACTGGCTCTCTCTGTTCCTTTGCACATAGGTTGACGTTCTTCTCAGTTGACTCATTCGGGCCATTTGGGCTTGCTCAGGCAGTGACTCGCCACCTAAGTATTCAGGTAGCTGACTTCCTGGAATTGCACTCACTGCTGAGTCTATTCTGATATTCGCCGGTTTCCACTCTAAAATATTGGGCTCAGTTCTGTTACGTTGCGGAGTAAACTGTGCTGTGTCTTGTGCCAGCTCTACCTCTGAACCTTGTAAACAAGTCAGCTCTGCCAACCGGTTCCTCCATGCTTTGCTAACTGTACTACTTCCCAGACAATATCTGAACCTTTGACTGTCCTGTGAAAATCAACTTTGCTACACTGGTTCCTCATCCCCGAGTCTACTGAGCTTCCTTGTAAATTAAAATTTACATCAAGTTACCCTAGCGCTAGTGATAAGCGAGCTCCACCATGCTCGGGTGTTCAGTACTCATTACGAGCGGTTGGATGCTCGAATGGGTGCGACTCGTGTACTTAGTATAATGGGAAACTCAAGCAGTGTTCTGGAAGAGTTCCCGGCAAAATACTTGAGTTCTCCATTGATGTCCCACCAGGAAGGAGGCAAGCCCACCGAAACACGCATCGGGGGGTGGCACTTCGGCTCACACCAGGTATACTTACACATTCATTGTATCTTTTATGCATTGCTGCCCTTCATTGAGCCTTACTATGTATTTATCTTATTGAAATCTCCAGCAGTTCCCTTTGTATGTGGTGCTCGTAATACTATGATATATACCTGCACCAGCTTATGCTCCAGTGCCACTTATTGGTCACTCATTGTTATTACGTTTGTCCATTTTTATACCATGTCTTGTCTGCACATTTTTCTATATGCTTTAGGTATCGGTTCCTCATTGCTGAGTTTAATTAGTTTTCTTGTACTTTAAAATTTACATCAAGTTACTTAAGACTAGAGATGGGTGAGCCCTACCATGCTTGGGTGCTTGGGACTCATTACAAGTAGTCAGATGCTCGGACGGGTGCGACTCAAGTATCAAGTATAATGAAAGTCAATGGGAAACTCAAGGTTTTCCAGAAAGATGCTTGAGTTTACTATTTAGTTGCATTATACTTGATACTTGAGTCACACCCGTCTGAGCATCTGACTACTTGTAATGAGTCCCAAGCACCCAAGCATGGCAGTGCTCGCTCATCACTACTTAGAACCTACTAATCTGTCATAGAATGGGTCTCCCTTAGTGCCTTGGTGGGTCAATCTGACCCTGGTCTTATAACCCAAATAATCAAGTCAAGACTCCATCAGGGTCATGCTAACATCAGAGAACGCACATTTTTTCATAATGTTTACACCAATTTAATACTGATATGATAGGGGGTAACATATTGTTCATTGTATGGATCCCCAGGAATAAATAGGTTTTCCTCTATCCTATTTTTAGAGATACCTTGTTAAAGGAACCTGTTAGCAGTTTTACCATGTCTGAACAGAGACTAAAGGTACCGTCCCATGACGCAATCTCGGCTGGCGATGTGTGGCGATCTAACGTGCGCGCTCACGTTTTTCGTGGTTGCCTCAGATCGCTTTACACACCGCAATTTCACTCTGAACCTAAGGCGATGTGTCGTTCCGGAAATCGTCTCCCCTATAGCGGAACCAATCTTGCCTAATTCCATCGCCGCTTCACACGCCACAACTCAAAAGCAATGTGGGCGTACATGTTCAGCGCGGCGAGAAGATAGGCGTGCCACAGTGGTTTACACTGCGCCCCATACGCGCTCATTGGACAACGTAACAGCGTTACAATTGGTCAGACTGCTCTGGAAGGCTGGTTAATACATGACGCCATTGCCATTGTGTGGTGCTGAACGGACAGCTCATCAAATATGGCGCAGTGTCAAGTGACAGCCAATGGGAACACAGTAGCCCACACCAATCATCTCAGACGGGGCGCGGACTACAGCACACTGTGGCACGCCTATGGGAAATCATAGGCAACACTCTTTCCATCACTATCGTCCTATCACACGCCACAACACAGAAATATTGCCTTAACGATTGCGGCTGATTACTGAGCAGTGTTCAGGAATCAGGCGACGGCTGAGGGGCGATTTATCGCAGCGAAATTGCCCAATCACATGCCGTAACCATCAGGCAATTTCACGGCGATTGCTCCGGGGCGACATATCGCCTTTCAGATTTCCAGGCGACATTGCGGCGTGGGCCGGTACCTTCACACCTTCAGCAGGGTCTGTATTCTATAAAGGTATACAGTATATTATCCCCTGACTCCACTTGTATATACCCAAAAACCTTTCTAAATTCTTCAGTACTCTATGTAAATATGGTCCGGCCTGCTCGCGGACGCGCACTTTGCTCTGCAATACTGCAGGCAGAGACTAAAACAAAACTGTGCATGGGCAAGCCAGTGATGTCTCTGCGCAGACACAAGATTTTTCCAGGCTATGTGGATGACACAGGAGACATCATCCATTTCAATCAAAGCAAGAAGACGGCGATCAGCAGCAGAGGCGAGGGATAGAAACTGAACCAAGGATGCCTTTTTAACCAGACCATTCGGATTTACATAGAGCATGGGTGTCACGCCGCGCTCTAGGGAGCTTCTGGATACAGGGCTTGACAGTGGTGCACAGTCCAACAGTGTCTGGTGCACTAAATGCAACAACAGACTGGGGAAACATCTGGGGGGACAAATACAATGGAGAGCCCTGCTCGTAGGTAACAGAGGAAAGGAGACCTCCTGCACTGACCTGCGGCTGTGCCCTGATCTCCCTAATGTCCCTATACGGGTTCTTTCACCCCATCGCTGAGCAGGATACTTAGTCCCTTGCTGGCCCTGATGTTAGCCCTCAATAAGATGATGGCTAGCGGGAGCACTAGTCCCAATCACTGTGCTAAAAGCAACAAAAGGGGAAGAAAAGACAGACAAAGAAGTGACAAGGCAACTTCACGCCTGCTGCCACACTCCTAGGCAGCAGATGGCTTGGCAACGGTCAGCTTCTACAGGGCAGTTCCTTCACCAAAGGTGGTTAGGCCAGGAATGGTGTTAAATCACCAGCAAGGTGTTACGTATTGACTGCCTTACAGTATTACAGTATGCAAGTTCTGCTGCTGTGGTTTAAATGAAGCCTTCTTTTT
This sequence comes from Allobates femoralis, assembly GCA_033576535.1. Classification (NCBI taxonomy): domain Eukaryota; kingdom Metazoa; phylum Chordata; class Amphibia; order Anura; family Aromobatidae; genus Allobates; species Allobates femoralis. The sequence goes on from JARQOC010000006.1 coordinate 36,111,728, forward strand.
TCCTATATAACCTAAAACATGGATCTCATGGATCCAGCTGGATTAGAGCATCAAACATTATAACCTATAGAGTAGGCACCACACTCCATTTTATAAAGGAAAAGTGCCAAACTAATCCATTTGCATATATTTTATTGTATCAAAATGGGATCATACAATATTATCAAAAAATTACACACAGTGAAAGAGAGGAAAAACAGGAGTAGGAGCATTAAAACCAAAGTATCATGTAGAGGGTAAGGGGTACTCTGCACAGGAGTCACATTATGGTATATATAAGGTTAACAATAAGTTTGAGCTACAAAGCCACTATTGTGGACTAGAGTCATCCAAAAGTTAATGAATTAACTACACTGCCAGGAGGCAAAATTCATCAGACATCAAGTATTATTAACTGCAGCATTTAAGCATAAAGATGTCTGCCCCACCAGGTCCGCTAAAAAACAGACCTGAGCTGCACTGGTGATCAGCCAGACAAGTCCACTATATATAATGCTTTGTTCTATTGACCATCATGAAAACATACACAAGAGTAACTACACTCCATACCTTGTGACATAATGGCTCCACAGATGCAGAAACCCCAGCCTCTTTTTTCCTGCTCTCAGTGTGGACAGAGGAAGCTAATGAGTGGGATCTGAGAGTGCAAGTGTGTGTGATGAATGTGACTCATGCTTAGGTGAGCTGAGAGGCGTGCCTGGGCTGGTTGCTCCCCACCCATCGGCCATAAATGGGTCAGCTCACATCCACCTGATGTCGCTGATTCAGTTCACCTCTGGACTGTGACCTGTTGTGAGCAGACGCTGATCTGAAACTGCTGTTTCCTTCTCCATTGGAAGCTGCTGGGTTCCGTTGTCCATGGGTGGAGGTAGGGGCTTATGGCTAGGGCTTCTCAGGAGTTTTAGGGTCTTAGGCTGGCAGCTCAGACCTCCTCACCTTCAGCAGTACCTCTGAGTACAGGGCGAGTCAGGGACCCCGGTATCAGGGACAAAGCAGGCTTCCCTGACTTCCTATGCCCAGTTCCGTCCTCCAATTTTTTCCCCGAAGGCGTTATGTCATCATGAGCTTTTCCGCACCCGGTGGAGGAACTCTCTCAGGAGGTGTCTACCCTCCGCAACCAGGTGGTGCAGCAGCTTCGAGAAGTGGTTGGGTATCTCGCTGAGGTTCACAAGCTGGCTGTACCAGAACGCAATATCTCCCTTCCTGACCGATTTTCAGGAGGGAGAGATACATTTTTTGTTTTTAGAGAAGCCTGCAAATTCCATTTCAGGCTGTGTCCTCGTTCTTCGGGGAGCGAGGAACAGTGCGTGGGGATTATACTCTTCCTTCTGAAGGGGGATCCCTAGGCCTGCGCCTTCTCTCTGCCGACCAATTCTCCATCTATGTGGTCGGTGGACGAGTTTTTTGCAGCGCTTGCCCTGGTGTATGGCGACCCTGATGCCGTCTCAATTGCTGAGTCTAAACTACGTAAGCTCAGGCATGGAGCACGACTGGTCGAGGAGTACTGCTCTGAGTTCAAGAGGTGGGCCACTGACTCTCAAAGGAACGACCCTGCTCTGAGGAGTCAGTTCTGTCTAGGGTTGTCAGATTGGTTACAGGACACCATGACTCAGTACACTGCTCCAGAGACGCTAGAGGCTGCAATGGCGCTTGCTATTAGGATGGACAGACGCCTAAGAGAGAGACCAGGTCTGACCCTGCCCCCCGGTGAGCATCCCTGCTGTGGAGGTTACACGTATGGGTTCTGATGTTCCTCAGCAGTTGGGGATTGTGGAGCCTTGTACTAACCCATCTGCAGGTCATCAGGTTGGGCGGTCTTCTTTCTTTTGTGGACAACCAGATCACTTCATTAGGGTCTGTGACCGTGTGAATGGCAATAAACATTCAGGTCCATATCTTCCATAGGTCGTCGCTAAGTAGGTTCAGATCATTGCCGGATGTATCCGGTTTAGAGTCCGGAGGCCTCTCATGAAGGGGGGGGTACTGTTACGTTTTGACTGCCTTGCAGTATGGAAGTGCTGCTGCTGTGGTTTAAATGAAGCCTTTTTTTCCCCTGCTCTCAGTGTGGATAGAGGAATCTAATGAGTGGGAGCTGAGCGTGCAGGTGTGTGTGATGAATATGACTTATGCTTAGGTAAGCTGAGGGGCGTGCCTGAGCTGGTTGCTCCCCACCCCTTGGCCATAAATGGGTCAGCTCACATCCACCTGATGTCGCTGATTGAGTTCACTTCTGGACTGTGACCTGTTGTGAGCAGACACTGATCTGCAGCTGCTGTTTTTCTCCATTGGAAGCTGCTGGGTTCTGTGGAGGTAGGGGCTTATGCCTAGGGCTTCTCAGGAGTTTTAGGGTCTTAGGCTGGTGGCTCGGACCTCCACATCTTCAGAGGTACCTTCCAGTACAGGGCGAGTCAGGGACCCCAGTATCAGGGCCAGAGCAGGCTCCCCTGACTCCCTACGCCCAGCCCCGTCCTACTTCTGGGTACATGACACAAGGAATGCTGCTGGAACATGTGACCATATAATGGAGATGGGAGTGGTCACAAAGTATCCACACCTGGAAAGAGAAGTAAGGAACTTGCTAGCAACAGAATCTGACATTAACTCCTACACTGCCAAAGAAAAGAAACATATTTAAAGTAAAGGCTCAATACAGAAATGGAGGCAGAGGTCCCGAGCCTGTCACAAGTCTCCAAAATAAGAGAGACCATCGCAACAATGGGAGAATGTAAAATGTTTTGGGGGTATACAGGGGGAGTCAGGGGATCATATCATCTGTATGGAATGCAGCACAGGGGCTGATGAAGGTGCTAGGTTTCGTTCAGACATGAACAAACTGGTGACAGGTTCCCTTTAAAATGGTGCAAGCCCTTTAACTTGGCAGCAGAAAACCATTAAATTCTCGGTCCCAGTCTGTCTTATACTTCAAACCAGATAATGCATTTTTTGGTGTTTTACCGATTTTTCACTGTCAGAGCTGCTGCCTTTGACTTTCCAACTCAATGACATCTCAAGAATAATCTGACTTTACTGAAAGCCGAAGCCAAAAACAATTTGGAATTCCTCGCCTTCTCTCATTATTTCCTTCCTCGTCTTTGCTCTTAACTCTATTCATTTTCTTTTTGCCCTTTTTTTTTTCTTATTTCTTTTTTTTGTAAAAGTAAGAAGTCTCATTAAACCTCTCCCCACGTTCAGCACTCTTTGATCCCCCCCATAGCACCACTCTGCCTTTGCCAAGGGTAACCATTCCCATCTGGCTGCTGTCTCTCAGAATTAGCTGGACGGGCTGTCAGGAGAAGCTGAAGGGACGACAGGCTGCGCTCGGAGGCCAAGGGCTTAGAGCCACACAGGGGGAGAAACGCGCCGTCCTGCCAAAGAGCTCGGCCAGCTCATTCCTTCCACGCCCGTCTCAATCAGACACCCCTGGCTTGTGTTTCTGAACCTTATTGATTGCTTCTTTGCATTAAACTAATGGAAATGTAAACTTATAGATATGTGGTGACAGGACAAATATGTAGACAGTGATAACAATATAAAATAATGCTGAATAAACCAGTCCCAGGTGGACTTTGGAATTCTCCCCTGGATTTATCATCGTCAGGCATGTGACGTCTAAGCTTTAAATCCTATATGGGAAATGTATGATCCGCCTTCAGTCCCAACATCCATTAATCACAGACTAAACAAAGGAAGGTTATTGAATCTATACGGTCTATATAGTGAACCCCCTGGAGAAGACCATCTCGCGAGACCACGTTAGATCCAGATTAGATTTCCAATTCTTTTCATGCATATTGGCTTCTTAAAGGGAACCTGTCAGCAAATCTTACATCGGTATAGCTGTAAAGGAGCTGTCCCCAAATAATAATGATAACATTTTTATAGAGATCTGTTGTGCCAATCATGAGAAATCTAGAGTAGAATCTATATGGTAATCAGACTGGAAGTGCACTGGGGGCGTGTCAATGCACTTGGACTGCACTGAAACACAAAGTACATGTCATGTGTGACTGCTTTATAGCCCATGTGTGTTGCTGCTGTGATTTAAATCTGAGTTTATTTCCTTTCGACCATCCAAAGTTAATGCCAGAAAGCTGATGTGTGCAGCTCTGCAGGTAGAGGTGGAGGGGTGTGTCATAGTATTAAGATCTGCACTTCCTCAGCCTTGAAGTAGTTCTACTTCTCTCCACCGGGTGTCGCAGATAGAGTTCAGTCTCTACATGCACCTCGAGCAGTGAGGACCTGCTGTTCTGCTGCTGCTCTTCCCTTGCATTGGAGCTGCTGGGTTTTCCCAGACCATGGGTGGAGGTGAGGGGCTCTTAGCCTAGATGTTGTCAGGTCATGGTCCGGAGTCAGAATACCTGGAGGGTAGCAGATTAGAACAAAGGCACAGGAATGGTTAAACAAAGTCAGAGTGTTACATCCCCACCAGAGCCTGCTCCTGCAACATCTGCCTCTGTCACCAGACACTGCCATTCACTGTATAGGTGGTGATGGTTATAGAGGAGAAGTCTGGGCAAGAAATTCTGGAGAGCGCAGGCTCTGTCCATCCATTGAGGTTAGAGTGGCTGGGGCCTGCTGTACTTTCTAGTCTGTCCAGCTGAAGTCATCAGCTCCTAGCTTTAGCCTATTAGAAAGCACCACACCCTACATACTGTATACCTTCATCCTTTTTCTGCAAGCTGTCAGAAATAGTTTTGGGTTTACCTGACCAAGTCTCCTGTCTTGCATTTAGTGTTTTCCTGTTTTACCTCCGCCTATTTTTTGGATATTTCTTTTACCTCCTGATCTTGTACCTTGCTGCCATCTCTTCTCTAATGGATCCTGATTTTGCCCTTTTTCTGACCTTCCGGCTTTGACACTGATGGTGACTTTTCTTTCTCTGTACTGCAACCCTTCCATAGGCTGCAGTCTCCTGGACCACGTAAATCCAGATCCCTGTATAGGGGTTTAAGGGTGGGAGGGTTCCTCAGGATTCTGGCTAATGGAGCTGCTTGTGCCTAGTCTGAACAATACAATATGGAGGACTATGGTGGTGCATTATACTATATGGAGGACTATGGGGTACATTATACTATATGGAGGACAATGGGGTGCATTATACTATATGGAGGACAATGGGGGTGCATTACAATATATAGAGGACTATGGGGGAGCATTAAACTACATGGAGGACTATAAAGTGCATTATATAATACATAGAGGACTATGGGAGTACATTATACTATATGGAAGACTATGGGGTGCATTATACTTTATGGTGAACTATGGAATAAATTGTAATAAATGGAGCACTATAGGAGGGTGCATGATACTATATAGAGGATCATGTGGGGCCAATTGTACTATATGGAAGGCTATGTGGGCGCCTTTATAATATTTGGAGGGATATGAGAAAGCCTTTAAACTTTATGGAGGGCTATTTAAGGGCCATTATACTGTATGCAAACAATTATACGATGTGAAGGTTTATTTGGGGTTCATCATAATATGTGGAGGCCATTCTACTGTTTAGAGGGCTAGTGGTGGCCATTATACTGAATGTAGGCCCACTATACTGCATGCAGTGCTCTGTGGGGGTCACAGTTGGGGCTCATACTGTAGTGGGGCAGTTCAGGGGGCTACAGTAGGGTCATCATACTGTGTGTGGAGGAATTCACTGTGGGGGGATCATGTGGTGTTTGTGGTGCACTTATTTTGTGGGTGGAATAGAAGGGGAATCTAGGGCCTTCAATAAAAGCAAAATTACTTTGTAAGGGTAAATTTGTGAGATATGTTCTTATGTGACCCAGCTGAATATTAATTAATTAATTTATGGCAGGAGGACAATTAGAACTTCTGTTATGGGGGCCCCATGATTTCTATGTATGCCCCCTAACTGTGACCAAGAATGAGACTGCTACCTTGTAAGGGGGTCACATTGGTGTTATCCCTCTTCTGAATGTGTATTATGTTCTGTATGTTAATGGAAGTAGCACATGACTATCTAGCCAGGAGCCATCTAGTGGCCAGAGGTGAGAAGCTGCTCCCTGTGCTGTGTCCTGCCGTATTTGGAATTATTAATATCAAGTATGGCAGTTCCTTGTGACTCACCGCGGCCGGGATTCCGGTTAGCAGGCGTTTTCTTCTTCCTCCTTGTCACGGATGGACCGCGCCTGCCGGCAGTGGGGCCCGGTGGTACAGATTAAAAGTTGTCGCCCAGGAATGCCAGATCGGGTACAAGGAGGCTGCTTCAGTGCCCTACCCAGGGTATACATTCTGGGTGTTTTGGGGAACCTTGGGTCCTTTTGGTGGGTACACCGCTGGCTAGATGACTGTGTGGTGGTAGTGGGGTGCTCCTGTGAAGCGGTCCCTCCACTCCTCTGGTTCGCATAGAAGTGCTGGACTACTCCTAGCTTCGGTACCAGCAAACCGGCTGTAGATGGGCACGGGATTTTGGACCCGCATGAAGATGCCTGTAGATCGGTTGTTAAGGCACCGGGAATAATGGTGCTCAACCGGGGTGACGGCTAGGGGGCTGCACAGGACTGTGCAGGCCCCCTCTCCTAGGTTGCAGAGCTCGTTGGTTTAGCTCCTTCTCCTACGTTGCTCGGAGAGTTCCTTTTTATAGACTCACTAATTGTACTAAGTTTTCCACTACACATTACCTCTACACTCCGCCCACCAGGACCTTATTGGCCCTCTATGCTGATGATGCATGTAGGGTATGGCTCTCTAAGTTAACTGTGTCATTGCTTAGTCAGAGAATATTGCTGCTGCTGTTTTGGCTGCAATACCCTCCTGTGACGCACTCGTTGCGGGGCGCCACACTCCCCCTTGGTGAAATACACTTGTCCCCAAGTGTTGCGTTACCCAACATTACAGAGATATTTTGTATTTTTATACCAGGTAATAAACATTTTTATTAATAACAGGTACATTTTACTTAAGATGTTGCAAGTAAAGAAAACAGGTTAAACACTTTGCGGACCCGGCGGGCGGTCGGCTGTCCTTAGTATGAGTCCAGGCTATAGCCGCCAGGTTGCAGTGTTGCCGATTAAACAGGCAGAAGTCTTTTGCAAAGTTCAAACAGCAAAGTCACTTGTGGAGGGCACTGTTGCGCACCCGTATAGCGAACCACCCATCACAGCACGCATGTCGCTCATAGGTAATACTGTCCCCTCTATACAGATCGCGATCAGGGTGTCCTCGCGGCAAGTGTGACTCTACATCACGGCACCCCACAAACACTTCCTCATACACGCCCTCCCCCCTGGCAAAACCCCACCCAGTGGATAGGTTGAAAGTGCTCACCCTTCCTTTCTTGCGGAGTTCATCAGGTAGCGGGGGTTGGCGGCGAGCTTCGGCGCGGGCCTCCATGTTGTTGCGCATCCGAGCCCACCACTCCTCCCTGCGGATGCGACGTATATCATCGTCGGAGCGGTGCGGAGTGTGAATAAAGTCACTGCGACGTGTAGGCTGTTGAACAGCTTGAGTTTGGTGTGCAGTCTGGATCGGAACCCGGTTGAACGGCACTGGGGAAGGTGTTGCGGATGCACCCGACCAGCGTATCCGAGCAGACTGCTCGGCCGAAGGGTCCATGGTATCTCCCCAGGCAAATCCGGTGTAAAGGTCCTCAGCGGTGCTGTGGATCTCGTCGTCGTCATCATCCTCCTCTCCCTCAACGATCACATCGGGCTGCTCGGAACACGGAGACGTTGGAATGGAATCCTCCGGATAACGGGGTGTCGGTGCTGTGGCTCCTTCCACAGGATCGTCTTGCAGGGCTTCCAGGCTGCCTGCCTCTTCTTCTGTTACATCGGGTAGTTGTGTTTCAATCCCGGTGACCAGGTAGGCCTCTGTGGTTGCAGAGGAGGCCTCTGGTTCAAGAGAGAAACAGGTGTCAGTCTCTGGAGTAGTAGAGAGACCAGTTACAGGTTCCTCAGTGGGAACCAGGTAGGTAAGGGCTTCTTCTATGGAGCAGGTTGCAAGCTCCGGCTCTAAAACGGATTCGGCTGCAGTTTCAGGCACTGGAACGGGGCAGAATGAGGTCTCCACCAGAATGACGCAATCTATCGGCTCCGGTGACGAAGCAGGACAGGTGGTGGGCGTTGGTGAGGCGGTGGTGAAACTGGAGATGTCGTCCGGTCCTGGAGTGGTTTTACCCGAGCGGCTCTGCTGCATCCCACGATGTAGTCTGCTGCCCAAGCTCGCGCTCCAACTGTGGATCATCCACTCAACGGTTTTTATTAGCCGCACTCTGAGGTCTTGCAGAGCCTCCTGCCAAAAGTCGGGGCTGCCGTCGAAGGTGAGGACAGGACCTGGACCGGGATGGCCTATGGCTGCTCTGGCCTCGGCTTCCACCTATTGCATCAGGTCATGGAGTCTCAAGCTGGCCATCTTGTAAAGGAACCACACCCGTCCAAACCGGTAACCGTTCTGGTGAAGAGCTGGTGAGGAAGAGTCTCTCACACTCCCACTTCCTTGGGGGTTTTTGTAGTCCAAGTGTGGGAAAAAGTTTTTGGCCCGCCCCCATGGTTGTTTCGAGCAATCAGGGCGGACAATGATTTTGGCGCCTTTGCCTTAGCCCTCCCACGAAGAGGGGCGGTGGCTCACCCCTGGGCTTGCACGTGGTGATCCTCATGGCGGGCATCGCCATCTTGGACGCCATCTTGGCCCAACGGTGAAAAGGCGGGAAAAGTTCTTTTTGGGACGAACAAAGTCCTTTTTGATGAAATAAAGTCTTTTAAGCACATTATACCCGTTAGGGAACGGGCCTGCTCGTATCCTGTTCATGACGCCGTTTTCTGACTCACTGCGGCCGGGACTCCGGTTAACAGGCGTTTTCTTCTTCCTCCTTGTCACGGATGGACCACGCCTGCCGGCAGTGGGGCCCGGTGGTACAGATCAAAAGAGAGAGACGTCGTTAGTGGAACAGATTAGGGTTAATTTGTCGTGACGCCACCTATGAGAGGTCCGGTAACTGTACCAGCGCTGCGGGACCTCCAGGGGATGGAATGCAGCAAGATGGAACGCTCCCCACAGGCTGAGCGATGATCCCCGGAGCCAGGAGCTGCACAAGATGTTCTGAGGCAGCTGCGGTTACCTTAGTATGCGGATAGACAGTTCATAAGAAGGCACAGACACTAAGTCTCTGTAACGGGTTCTTTACTGTAATCAGCAAACAGTACATGGTATACAGTTAAGGGTAGTGGACCGGGTGGACTCAGCAATGACCAGTGTTTCTCAGAGATCCGCGGTGTTTCTCCATTCTAACTACTTGTGTGCCGTTGTCGCCCAGGAATGTCAGATCGGGTACAAGGAGGCTGCTTCAATGCCCTACCCAGGGTATACGTTCTGGGTGTTTTGGGGAGCCTTGGGTCCTTTTGGTGGGTACATTGCTGGCTAGACGACTGTGTGTGGCGTTTGTGAGGTGCTCCTGTGAAGCGGTCCCTCCGCTCATCTGGTTCGCATAGAAGTGCTGGACTACTCCTAGCTTCAGTACCAGCAAACCGGCTGTAGATGGGCACGGGATGATTTTGGACCCGCATGAAGATGCCCGTAGATCGGTTGTTAAGGCTCCGGGAATAATGGTGCTCAACCGGGGTGACGGCCAGGGGGCTGCACAGGACTGTGCAGGCCCCCTCTCCTAGGTTGCAGGGCTCGTTGGTTTAGCTCCTTCTCCTACGTTGCTCGGAGAGTTCCTTTTTATAGACTCACTAATTTTACTAAGTTTTCCACTACACACTACCTCTACACTCCGCCCACCAGGACCTTATTGGCCCTCTATGCTGATGATGCATGTAGGGTATGGATCTCTGAGTTAACTGTCTCATTGCTTAGTCAGATACTGTAAAAATATAAAAGGGTCAAGAGGCGCAATAGTGCCCTATCACTAGTGACACTAATGGTAATGGGGTGGTGCTGGGAAGCCACTCACCTGGTACAGTTGTGATCCCCACAACTGGTTTGAGGGCATTTAGGAAATATTATTCCAAGCTGCTGCAGGACCTCCACCGACCACTGAACAATGGTTTAATCCAGAAAGATGATGGGAGTGTAGGTGTGTCAAGGTCCGCGCTGCTCCAGGGCTTAAAAAAACTCACCAAAGAGTCAGTCAGATTTCCATCCTTTATTCTCCTTCTACTACGCGTTTCGGCGCCCCACCTGGCGCCTTACTCAGGGATATTCTATTATCCCTGAGCAGCACGGACCGTGACACACCTACACTCCCATCATCTTTCATTGCTTAGTCAGAAAATATTGCTGCTGCTGTTTTGGCTGCAATACACTCCTGTGACGCACTCGTTGCGGGGCGCCACACTTGTAGGCGGGGTTTAGTTAATAAAAGGGGTTGTGGTGCCTGGGAAAACGCAGGAAAGTCCCAAATGTAGTAGTAGACTGCTGAAAACTTCCTGAAAACCCTTCTGGTACCTTTACACGCCGCGACGGCAGGCTGGATACATCCCGCTACAGGCTACAAATGTAGCTTGTAGCGCCAATGTAGCCCGTCGTAGCGGCGTCTGAAGACGTGACGCTACAGCCGGCAACAGATACATCTGTTTCCTAGCTCTGCTCGAAAACTGATGGCTACAACGCCGATGGTAGCGAGCTGTATCGGCGTGTAAAGAGGCAACGGAAGGGAACTCTGGACACCCTGCGATGTAGCTGCAATGTAGCTAAGGCGTGACCCTGGCTCCGTGTTACCGCGCCCCATGTGCGATCATTGGTGGAAGCTGCTGCATGACGATTGGTAGTCGCTGCATAGGGCGGCATATTTAAGGAGCTGACGAGTCACACTACACAATTGCTCGAGCGTGCTGTATTACTCAGCCTCCTGCGTTGCCTGCCCAATCAGGATGTTATTGCTTCGTCCTATCAGCGTACGGACGGCTCGTAATCCACAATTGTAGCACGCCTATGTGCTGGCCCTGCTGCACCAGGTACGCCCATAGTAGCTGGTTATAGCGGTGTGTAAATGAGCTACAGCTGGCTACTTGAGACACCCGGCGATGTAGCTAGCTATAGATGTAGCGTGGCGTAGCGCATCTTGTCGCGGCGTGTAAAGGTGATGCGTTGACCGTTTGTAACCGTTTGAGCGTGCTCGTGCACGTGAAGTAGCGGGATGTATCCAGCCTGCCGTCGCGGCGTGTAAAGGTACCATTCAGGTTGCATCTGACTAGAAACGAGACAGGAACCTTAACTAGAAGCCATTGTGCCTCTCCCGATGTTGGCCCCTGCCTCCTTGGCTCCAGCAGGGCCCCAGATTGCAGCTGTTATCCTCTGGTATTGGCACAGTAAGTCCCGGCCTTGTCTTGGTCAGCAACTACTACAGCATTGATGGTGAAAGAAAACATTGTCTGGCGGAGGCTACTTATGGTCCTTTGGGTGGATCCTTGAGGGCAGGGTAGAGCCTGCATTGTTCAGACTGTATGATTTCATGGCAGACCCCTGAGGTGTGCGGTACCAGAACCTGGTGTCACGGGACAGCGAGGAGCAGCCTACAGCAAATGTAACTCTGTGAATGTCATTTTTGCTCATGCACCATTCAAGATGACACGCTACACGAAACCTTGTAAATAAACTGATACTTAAAAGCTTTAGGCTCTGTCCAGACACATTGGTTTTTGCTTTTGTCAAAACACAGTAAATGTAGCAAAACCTTAGGGGTTTTCTAGTTTCTCCTTATTTCTTGGCAGGAGATTTGCTGTGTTTTTCTTGCGTTTTTTGCTGCAGATTTGCCATAGAGAACACTACAAAAATGCAGAAAACTATTGACATGCTCATTCTTTAAAAATCGCAGCAAAATCTGGAATGTTGAATCTTTCTGCATAGAAATTAATCTAAGGTCGGCTTCACACCACGGTTTTGGAGCTGTCAAGCTGCGTCCAGTGTTTTGCTGGATGCACCGGACACAAACCTGACTGCTCCGGGCAGAACAGAACCAGAGGGCAAATATGCCCTCCGATTCTGTTTTCTACCGGAATCAGGACTGCGAGGCTGCGGCCACTGTCCAGTGCTGAAATTTTAAAATCGCGGCTAGCTAGCCGAAGTTGTGAAATCTCAGATGGGGAGCTCTCTAGATGCTGAAGTTCAGCATACGGCATCCAGGAACCGGACAGATTTTCTGTCCGGTTCGGCGCGATCCGTCACCCATAGACTCCCATGTTATCGTACACCAAATCCGGGAGGATCTGGGTGGATCCGGTTTTGTTTAACTTTTTGCCCCGGACACAAAAATGCTGCAAGCTCCAATTTTGTGTCCGGGGCAAAAATCGAATGCAGCCTGATGGTGCCGGACAGGAACAAAACAGGAAGGCAAATCACTGCCATCCGGCCCTATCCGGCATCATAGGGCTACATTATGTCCAAAATCGGGTCCGGGACAGTCAGGTTCACACTGAACTGCCTCGGACCCGAAAAAAAACGTGGTGTGAAGCCGGCCTAATGTATGTGGACAGCTTTTCCCTGAATCACATAGGTTTTCCTGGGAAACAAAATGCAGGTTTACATTAGCATACAGTAGATTATCATAAAACCTGAGCCCAAAACCACAGCAAAAACACCCTGTGTGAACATAGCCTTATGCATTAACCCTCACTGTAAATATGACTTCTGCAGCCAGCGCGGGGCCTGTTCGCAGGACAAGCAGTGCTCCGCAGCCAACCACAAGGTCTATCAGGGCCCCCGGGGCCCAGCAACCCAACGGACTTTCCATTAATACAAATCTGAATAGCTGCAGGTGTCACCAAAATATTTGCAAAAGTAAAATCCACAGAGGATTATATGACTCACCGTAGCCGGGTTCTGCACGTCGCAGGCGTTGACTCTCCTCTGTCACGGAACCGCGCCTGCAGCTGTTTGGCCCGGTGGTCCAGATCAATAGGGGGGATGGCTGAACAGTAGGGATTAGTTGTCTTCGTGACGCCACCTGTGAGAGTTCCGGTAACTGTACCGGCGCTGCGGGGCCTCCGGGGGATGGAATGCAGCAAGATGGGATGCTCCCCACAGGATGAGCGGGAGTCCCCGGAGCCAGGAGCTGCGCAAGATGTTGTGAGGCAGCTGTGGTAATACTGCTGTTAGGCTCAGGAATCAGACGCAGACACTTCAGAGTCTTTTTAGTACCTTTACTGGTGGTTTTCAGGTACGCCAGACCGGGATAGTGAAGTCAGCACTCCTCGAGGTTCACAGCAAGCAGTGTTAGGCTTCCTTTCTCTATTTCTCTGATTAAGGTCGGGTGGATGTGGAATCCAGCCGGACCGGGCAGTATGTTCAATGGAACTTGCTTCACCTTGTGGGCAGCACTGAGGGCACTGTAAAAGGGTCTGAGCAGGATCAATACTCTTCCCTGGGCTCTCGCTGGTAGGTGCTTCAGGTGGAACAGGGGGCTAGACTCCCTGTGGTGGATGCTGGTTCTCTGTGGTGGCTGGGTAGCTCTCACAGCTTCGGTTCCAGTAACCGGTTAATAAGGAAAGAGTCAGAATTACTCTGTTTTCCTTGAGAGGTGATCTCCTTCTTCCTCTGACCCCAATTGCAAGGGTCTCCTCACTGGCTAGCTGGCTGATTGGGCCTAGTGCGTCCCTCATAAGATGGAGGTTACACACAGGCTGGCAGCTCTTGTAGCGACTGCACACACTCTGAAGTTTCTCCCTCCAAGACTCTATTTATAGGGAGAACTGGCTCAAAGTGACCAGTGGAGCTCCCCCTAGAGGCTCGGGGTGAAACCAGGTGTTCTAAGGTGTTGTTGTTTTGTTTGTTATTTGTGAGTGTCGCTTTGCTGTTACTTACTCAATTCATGCCCTAAGGATTCTGGGGTGCCCAACAAGGTGCCAAGGTGCCACATTATAGAGGCAGGCATGTAGATACGTTTTAATAATTCTATTTGATATGATGCAGATTTTACTAAACAAAAATCAGCATCATGCTTATGTTTCCAAGTCCGCAATCTGCTTTTTCTATTGCAGATTTTCATATTTTCAGAACAGATTTCATCACTTTCAGTGAAGGCCACTTTACACACACCAACTTATCTGTCCAACTTCTGACCAACTTACTGGTTGCAGTGAAATCATGGACACATTGTTCTATTTGTACACAGCCACAAAATGGAGCAATGTGTCCATGATTTCACTGCAACCAGCAAGTTGGTCAGAAGTTGGACAGATAAGTTGGTGTGTGTAAAGTGGCCCTAAGAGGGTGAAACCGCAGAAGGTGTGAATTGACCACGTTGCAGATTTTGTTGCAAAAATTTCTACCATTGAAAATCTGTTGAAATTCACCTGAATTCCAATGAGGGACGCAGGTGCAAAACCTTTCACAAGAAATAAGCAGCACTTAAGCTGGTTTCACACCACAGCAAGATCAGGTTCGGGCTGTTCGGTGTGAAGCTGACAGCCCCGGACCCGATTTGCAAACAGAACCGAAGGGCAAATATGCCCTCCGGTCCGGTTTGCAGCCGGATTCCTAGTTGCAGCTGCTGAAATTTCAAGATCGCGTCTAGTGGGGAGCTAGCCGCGGTCCTGAAATCTCTGCAGGGGACAGCTCATGGTGCTGAAGTTTAGCTCCCGGATCCGATTTTATGTCGGATTCGGTGCAATAGGCCCCCCATGTTAGTGGGTGCCAGATTGCGCCAGATCTGGGAGGATCCGATTTTATCCGATTTTTTTTTTTTTTCCCTGGACACAAAAACACTGCAACGTTTTTGTGTCTGGGAGAAAAATCCAAATTATCCCGGATCCTCTCGGACAGATGGAAACTGGATGGCAGATAGCTGTAATCGGGCTCCATAGGGCTGCATTACTGCAAAATCGGGTTCGGGGCTGTCAGGTTTAAACCGGACCTGATCTTGCCGTTGTGTGAAACCGGCCTTATACGTGCACATTGTACATGCAACACTTGTATGTGTGAGCCAATAGATACTGCATTGGCTATTTTGACAGTTAACCTGAATGTTTTATCCGGTGGCCTAGAGCAACCAATCACGGCTCAGTTTCTGATTGCTTGCAATAGGCAACAAAGGATATTCCTACCCTAACAGTATGTTCCCGTATAACTAAGGCTGGTTTCACAATGCAGGTTTGATCCGACCAGTGGCTGTACGTGTAAACCGGACAGCCCCGGACCGGATTTTGGCCCCATAGTAGACTATGGTGATGGATAGAAGCCGGATGGCAGCTCTCTGCCATTCGGTTTCTATCTGTCCGGGACAATCCGGGAGAATTCAGAATTCTCTCACGGACACAAAAACGTTGCTTGCAGCGTTTTTGTGTCCGAGAGGAGAATATCTCCTCTACTTGCCTACTCCTGGATTCTCCCGGATCCTCCCGGATCCAGGGCAATCAGGCGCTCCTTAACATGGGAGCCTATGGGGCGGGATTGCACTGGTCCGGGAGGATCCGGGAACCGGACACCAGCGGCTGCACGCCGCAATTGTTTCAGGACCGCAGCTACCTCCTCGCGAGCCGCGGTCCTGATTCATCAGTGGTGGCGGCTGTGTGCGGCAGCACACCGGACCGGAGGGCATATGAGCCCTCCAGTTCTGTGTGCTGATCCGATCCGGGGTTGTCAGGTTCACCTGGACAGCCTCGGATTGGATCTGACCCGCAATGTGAAACCGGCCTTACCTGTTGCAGAAAATCTACAATGTAATTGGCAATGGCAAAAATGTTATGGTTGGAGGAAATCTACAGTTTTCCCGTATGTTACAATAATAGCAAAACATAGAAAATATTGTATGTAATCTGCAGAGTAAATGAACATGTTGCAAATTTCCCATCTACAGCATTGGCTCATCTATGCCCCAGTGTTGTCCACTGTGTATGGATGACACATGATTAACATCTCATCCATAATGCTTCTATTATGCAGGTGGTAAATCTGCTGCAGATACGTCTCATGGGAACGGAGCCGGAATGGGTTTTTCTGCTTTTCATATATTGAAATTTAGCAAATGGCTTCTGCAGCAATGGTGAAATCTCCAGAATCTGGAGGAAAGTGTCCGGTCACATGTAATTAGCCGGTGCAGCGCTTTATTAATATGTCTATTTCACGCCTTACTAAATTGATTGTCAGATAAATAACACATAATTAGCGCATTATGTCGGGTTTTCTGTCCATTTGCTCTGGTCTTATATCCTAATAAGCCTGAAAGTGATTCATTATGGAGCGGAGTCACATTAGCTCACAGCACAATCCTGGGAGAATTGCCTGCACCTGCCTAATGCAATATGGCTGACGCTCCTGGTGCAGTCACTGCCATCTGTCCTTACACCTGCAGAGAAGCTTCCCGCCATCGGCTCCTCTCACTATCAGATATCACTTCATACAGGTAGGAAACCGGACAGAGGAGTGTGGCGGCACCCACTAAATGCATGGACGTGTATGTACGCATAAAGTGCATTTTTGTTTCTGCTAAGCAAAGCAGATTTGTTGCAGAAGTTTGCACACATAACCTTAGGACCTGTGCACAGTGCGTTTTTGATGTTTTTTTTAGCGTTTTGTCACAAAACCAAGCAAATGTTTTTGTCATTAAAGTCGGTGAGAATCCTGACATTTTGGGCATACATGTAGAAATGACGCCCGGCCTGATGTCTCCTTTTGCAAAAGGAATAAACCTTCTGCAAACACAACTTTTTTGTCTGTTTTCAAAAAATTGATTTCTGTGGGATCCGTTCTAATATTGGAGTCTATGGAGAACGGATCCGGTAACTGATCACTATTTAGGCTCCGTTTTCTGTCGTTTCTAAAGTATCCTTATTTTTCTTAACTGGATCAGTTTCAAATGGAGGCTAAACAGTGATCAGTTACTGGATCCGTTCCCATAGACTCCAATGTTATATAAACGGATCCTGCAGAAATCAACGTTTTAAAAACAGACAAACTTGTGTTTGTACCATGGATTGCGCTGGATCTGATCTAACAGAGGATTACTGGACATGCAATTTTAAGGCCCCGTTATATGGCACGACATCGTCAACGACATCGCTGATACGTCACGGGTTTGGAGGTGTACTAGCGACATTGTGACCTCGGTGCTTGTGACTCTGGCATGTTGCTACGATTAATCGTTGGATCGGAGTTGACGATCTCAAATCCAGCAACCTGCTGCATCGTTCAGTGTGACATCGCAATAACGATTCGCCCATTCACAGCAATGAGCAGGGATCGTTTGCTGAGTTTGCGAATGATCCCTGCTCACAACATCGTTGGTGAGTTGTCCACGATAGCTACACGTGTGACATCTCCCCAGCGATATTGAAATGATGTCAACAATGACCGCGCGCCCCGAGATCATTGCCGACATTGTAACAGTGTTGTGCCGAGTAACGGTACCTTTAGCCTTAACAATAAAAATCTTTGGATCGGTGAAAATCATGAACAGCACACAGGTGGCAATCTAAATCCTGATGAACGTTTTTATGTACAATAAACATCACAAGTCTCAATGAGACCTCAGGGATTCTTCATTTGCATTGTTTTAAAGTCCCTTTTTTTTTTTTTTGTCTTCTTGTATTCTTTAGAAAAGTAACCCAGAGAATCGCATCCCCAGGAATCTTTTGATCGTGTTAATAAATGATCACCATTCAAGAATATGAGGTAAAATATGCTCTGAATATATTTAATTCAGGAGAAAGAGAGATTACTTTGCAATTAAGACTAAAATGTATTTAACTTACAAAAACGTCAAAATTCAAGTGATTGGTTGGTTTCACATTAGCTTTCGCATCTGCGTGCGTCTAGCACGCAGACCCAAATGCAGTGCGACTGCTGCCATACTGATGTGAACGCAGCGGTGATTGTTGACATAGTATGGTGCCCGACCACCCAATCAGCGGGGACAGCGACTGGGAGGCGGAGATCATCGGCAGCGAAAAAGAGATCTCCTCCCAGCCACCGCCGATGATCTCCTTCTTCAGTCACTGATCTCCTCCTCCTGACCGCCGCCTCTGGAGATCAGCAGTGTCGAAGAACAAGAGATCAGTGGTGGCCGAGAGGAGGAGATCAGCAGTGGCCGGGTGGATGAGATCAGCAGCGGCAGCGAAGAACAAGAGATCAGTGGTGGCCGGGAGGAGGAGATCAGTGGTGGCCGGGAGGAGGAGATCAGTGGTGGCCGGGAGGAGGAGATCAGCGGTGGCCGGGTGGATGAGATCAGCAGCAGCGGCGGCGAAGAACAAGAGATCAGTGGTGGCCGGGAGGAGGAGATCAGTGGTGGCCGGGAGGAGGAGATCAGCAGTGGCCGGGTGGATGAGATCAGCAGCAGCGGCGGCGGCGAAGAACAAGAGATCAGTGGTGGCCGGGAGGAGGAGATCAGTGGTGGCCGGGAGGAGGAGATCAGCAGTGGCCGGGTGGATGAGATCAGCAGCGGCGCCCAGGTGGATGAGATCAGCGGCGGCGAAGAACAAGAGAGCAGCGGCGGTGCCCAGGTGGATGAGATCAGCAGCAGCAGCGGCGAAGAAGGAGATCAGGGGCGGCGGCGAAGGAGATCAGCGGCAGCACCCAGGTGGATGAGATCATCAGGGGTGGCGGCGGGGAAGAAGGAGAGTGAGAGAGATTAGGAACTTACTATGGGGATTTCGATGTGATTCGCAGCTCCTGCCTGCGCTTTCATGCGTATGACACTGTGGATCCATTGAGCTCCATTCATTTTTTTTATTTATTTTTTTGTGCGCATGAGGACTCTTGTGTATGAAGCGAGCGCTCTCAGACACACAAAAAATGCAATTTGTTGCATTCAGAGGGCGCTTAAAAAAAAAATGCATGCGAAAACAGTCAAACGCAGGTACCATGCGTCCCCATGTTAATCATAAGAATGCAGTGTGCATGCGTTTGGCTGCATACGGTGCATTCAGAACGCAAATGTGAAACTGGCCATAAAGAGTGACATGAGTCTCAGAATCTCGTAGCTAAACTCATGCAAATATGCCATACATAGACTGTAAATGCTTTGTTTCAATTATTCAGTTAGCACATATATGACAAAATTATATGTAAAGTACAATTCAAATACTAAACACAATCTAACAGTGGGATGTACTCAATGTGGAGAAAACAATAACCCAGGTCTCAGCTATTTAAAGGGAGTCTGTAACCAGGTTTTTACCATCCCAACTGAGAGCAGGATAAAGTAGAGACAGAGACCCTGATTCCAGTGATGTGTCACTTACTGAGCTGCTTGCTGTTGTTTTGATAAAATTACTATTTTCTCTACTGCAGATTTAGCAGTTTGTGAATATGCCAGACTACCAGACTAATGATAATCTCCAATTGATTAAACAGCGATTTTTATCAAAACTACACCAAGCAGCCCTATAAGGCTGGAAACACACTGTCTGTGCGAGTTACTGGCACGAGTCTTGAATCATTCACCCGGGGCGGCCTCCCCCTCTCTGGATGGGAGCAGTGGAGCTACATAGAAAAACATGCCACTGACAGTATCCCGTCCAAAGAGGCAGGGGTCGTGCCGGGTGAATGATCCGAGACTCATGCCAGTAACACGCATGTCACTCACAGTGTTTCCAGCCTAAGTGACACACAGCTGGAATCAGGATCTCAGGTCCTATATTATGCTACTCTCAGATAGGGTTGCAAAAACCTGGTAACAAGTTCCCTTAAAAGTTCATATAGCTTATATACTGTATGTAGCAGAGACCCCCCCCCCCCCCCCCCCCCCCACTAAGGGTTAATTTACACAAAAGAGATACACTATCAAGGAAGCTGTGCTCCTCTTATCCTCTACGCCCCCTGAAGGAGCTATGTGTACCTAAAGAGCGAAACGTACATTGGGGCCAGGACCTGTTGAAGCGCAACTGCGTGAAACGTTTCACCGTTGTCCGGCCCTGCACTTCCTCCCTCCCTACACCCTGTTACTCCAACATGGAATAAACTTCACAAAGAAATAACTGGGGAGTGCCGCTCTTTCTTTCAAATGTTATAAGGACCTTGTGCTGTGAGCTGAGCAACACCATGTGTGTGCCATAGACCACAATAGTGGGTGGTGAACGGGCCCTTGTCATATGGACTCACTGGTGCCTGGATTCCTTCTACCTTCATTTATTAATTAATATGTACTTAGTTAGGGGGAAAACCCTTTAATGGAAAGTCTACGGAGCCTATGATCAGTCCCAGAGGATTGCAGTATTTAGCCGAGAGTTTCTTAGTGGTTAGTTGTGATCACATGGCCCCAACCCTCATGGACTGAAAATTCTGATATATCTGTCTTTCCGTGGACAGCCCTCCATTATTCAGAATGAGAAGAATATTAAAGCCTAATTTCTGCTGGTGCTGCAGAGTGTACTATTTTGATTGTCCAAAGCAGAGTGGTCATGGAGCACCAAGGTCTTCTGGTGACAGTTCAGGATAACCTGGACTTGAGAGTAGATCTCATGAAGTATATTTTATTCATTGCTTATATTGAGCCGTCATATTCTGCAGCCTGCAGCACTTTACATGCATCATCATCACTGTCCCTATTGGGGCTCACAATCTACATTCTCTATCAGTATGTCTTTGAAGTGTGGCAGAAAACTGGAGAACCCAGAGGAAACCCGCACAAACACAGGGAGAACATAGACTTGACTCACCGTGGCCGGGTCGACACGTTGCAGGCGTTGCTTCTTCCTCCTTGTCACGGGAACCGTGCCTGTGGCTGTGGAGTCCCAGTGGTCCAGATCAAATAAGACGTCGTTAGTTGAACAGATTAAGGGGTTAATTTGTCTTGTGACGCCACCTATGAGTGTTCCGGTGATGTCCACCGGCGCTGCTTGGGCCTCCGGGGCATGGAATGCAGCAAGATGGAACGCTCCCCACAGGCTGAGCGGTGATCCCCGGAGCCAGGAGCTGCACAAGATGTTCTGAGGCAGCTGCGGTTACCTTAGTGTGCGGAGATAGACAGTTCATAAGAAGGCACGGACACTGAAAGTCTCTGTATCGGGTGCTTTACTGTAACCAGCAGGTGATACATGGTATACAGTTTTCAGGTAACGGACCAGGTGGACTTAGCAATGACCAGTGTTTCTCAGAGATCCGCGGTGTTCCTCGATTCTAACTAAGCTGTGTTGCCGAGGTCGCCATGGAATGCCAGGTCGGGTACAAGGAGGCTGCTTCAATTGCCCTACCGGGGAATTCTGGCCGGATTTGTGGGGAGCCTTGGGTCCTTTTGGTGGATACTCCGCTGGCTAGACGACTTGTTGTAAGCGGCGGTGGTGGGGTGCTCCTGTAAAGCGGTCCCTCCACTCCTGGTTCGCGTAGCAGTGCTGAACAACTACTAGCTTCAGTACCAGTAGACCGGTAGTAGATGGGCACGGGATGTTTTTGAACCTGCATGTAGATGCCCGTAGATCGGTTGTTAAAGCACAGGGAGTAATGGCGCACAACCGGGGTGATGGCCAGGGGGCTACACGGGACTGTGCTGGCCCCCTTTCCTAGGTTGCAGAGCTTGTTGTTGTGCTCCCTTCTCTTACGCTGTCGCAGAGAGTTCTCTTCTACGCACTACCACTACACTCAGGCCCGGACTGACAGCATGGAGCACCGGGAGTTCTCCCGGTGGGCCGGTCGGTGTGGAGTGGGCGGGGCCTAGTTGCAGACTGGGCCATGGTGGAGCAGGGGTGAGTTTGTCCTTTATGGACCATTGGCAGCCGTTCTGTGAGGTCCGGGCAGGGGATATGATAGAGGGTGAGGCTGAACATGCCCCCCACCCCATGCCTGCACATCACAGGTGACTGTGCCTTCCCCCTCCCTCCCCGGTGTGCCCGCACATCACAGGTGCCGGTGACTGTGCCTTCCCCCCCCCCCCCCCCCCCTCTCCCCGGTGTGCCCGCACATCACAGGTGCCGGTGCCTGTGCCTTCCCCCCCCCTCTCCCCGGTGTGCCCGCACATCACAGGTGCCGGTGACTGTGCCTTCCCCCCCCCCCCCTCTCCCCGGTGTGCCCGCACATCACAGGTGCCGGTGACTGTGCCTTCCCCCCCCCCCTCTCCCCGGTGTGCCCGCACATCACAGGTGCCGGTGCCTTCTGGGCCCCCAGCTGCACAGGCAACACTGCTGCTTAAAATCACCAGCGGCCGCATTATAATCTGTACAAGCCTCCAAGCTGTGATGCGGCCGCTGGTGATTTAAGTGCTGCACCTGGGTGATAAAGTGGTGCGGTACCTTTAAATTGCCGGCCGCATCATGATCCCCCGGGCGTTGTCACGTGATAGCAGGCATCACGTGACTCGCCTTTCTTTTCCCGCCGCAGAGGAACTTCTGTCCTGTTCAGCTCCTGCAGGACGCCGCAGGAGCCTCTTCTTCCATGTGCCAGCCGACAGATGAAGGAGCCGGGTGAGAACTCCTGTCATGGTGGGCATGGCTGCTGAGCGCTGCTGTCAGTGGGCATCTTGTTGGGTTAAACTGGCAGCAGTGCTCTGGATACTTTTGGGATGGTGGGTGCTTAACCATGAGGGGACTGATTTATATGGAGGATTTTAAAGCAGCTGCATTATCTAGGGGCCGCTGCGTTGTAATGTAGGGTGGAGCGGGGCCGCTGCGTTGTAATGTAGGGTGGAGCGGGGGCCGCTGCGTTGTAATGTGGGGTGGAGCGGGGGCCGCTGCGTTGTAATGTGGGGTGGAGCGGGGGCCGCTGCGTTGTAATGTAGGGTGGAGCGGGGGCCGCTGCGTTGTAATGTGGGGTGGAGCGGGGGCCGCTGCGTTGTAATGTGGGGTGGAGCGGGGGCCGCTGCGTTGTAATGTGGGGTGGAGCGGGGGCCGCTGCGTTGTAATGTGGGGTGGAGCGGGGGCCGCTGCGTTGTAATGTGGGGTGGAGCGGGGGCCGCTGCGTTGTAATGTAGGGTGGAGCATTATATATGGAGGAATATGAGGCTGCATTATAACATGGAGCAATATGAGTAGTGCATACCATCTGGAGGTGCCTTATAATATATAGAAGGCTATGGGGGCTTCATTATAATCTATGGAGTATTATGGGTGCGTATGACTTGTGCAAGGATCAAACCGCACTGCCCGGACCAGCTGGCGGCTCTCCTGACCTGAAAATATCAGCTGCATAGAGATGTCACACACAGGTCAAGAGAGCCACCAGGAGGTGCAATCCTTGCATGATTCATATGCTACACACTGCACAGTACCAATTCTCCTGTCCTGTATACTGGGTGTAATCCTCAGTATCTGTATTATTCTGTATATATACACTGCACAGTACCACTTCTCCTGTCCTGTAGTGTAATCCTCAGTATCTGTATATATACACTGCACAGTACCACTTCTCCTGTCCTGTATACTGGGTGTAATCCTCAGTATCTGTATTATTCTGTATATATACACTGCACAGTACCACTTCTGTCCTGTATACTGGGTGTAATCCTCAGTATCTGTATTATTCTGTATATATACACTGCACAGTACCACTTCTCCTGTCCTGTAGTGTAATCCTCAGTATCTGTATATATACACTGCACAGTACCACTTCTCCTGTCCTGTATACTGGGTGTAATCCTCAGTATCTGTATTATTCTGTATATATACACTGCACAGTACCACTTCTCCTGTCCTGTATACTGGGTGTAATCCTCAGTATCTGTATTATTCTGTATATATACACTGCACAGTACCACTTCTCCTGTCCTGTATACTGGGTGTAATCCTCAGTATCTGTATTACTCTGTATATATACACTGCACAGTACCACTTCTCCTGTCCTGTATACTGGGTGTAATCCTCAGTATCTGTATTATTCTGTATATATACACTGCACAGTACCACTTCTCCTGTCCTGTATACTGGGTGTAATCCTCAGTATCTGTATTATTCTGTATATATACACTGCACAGTACCACTTCTCCTGTCTTGTATACTGGGTGTAATCCTCAGTATCTGTATTATTCTGTATATATACACTGCACAGTACCACTTCTCCTGTCCTGTAGTGTAATCCTCAGTATCTGTATATATACACTGCACAGTACCACTTCTCCTGTCCTGTATACTGGGTGTAATCCTCAGTATCTGTATTATTCTGTATATACACACTGCACAGTACCACTTCTCCTGTCCTGTAGTGTAATCCTCAGTATCTGTATATATACACTGCACAGTACCACTTCTCCTGTCCTGTATACTGGGTGTAATCCTCAGTATCTGTATTATTCTGTATATATACACTGCACAGTACCACTTCTGTCCTGTATACTGGGTGTAATCCTCAGTATCTGTATTATTCTGTAT
The DNA here is from genome assembly GCA_033576535.1 of Allobates femoralis. Classification (NCBI taxonomy): domain Eukaryota; kingdom Metazoa; phylum Chordata; class Amphibia; order Anura; family Aromobatidae; genus Allobates; species Allobates femoralis. Next base: position 36,135,919 of record JARQOC010000006.1, read on the forward strand.
ATATACACTGCACAGTACCACTTCTCCTGTCCTGTAGTGTAATCCTCAGTATCTGTATATATACACTGCACAGTAACACTTCTCCTGTCCTGTATACTGGGTGTAATCCTCAGTATCTGTATTATTCTGTATATATACACTGCACAGTACCACTTCTCCTGTCCTGTTGTCAGAGAGGCGGTATTGGACTTTGTGATTTTCATCAATCCCGAGAAACGTGGCTTTGAAGATCACCATGTGAATGGAGCTGTGGTTGATTATTCCCTTTGCTGCACCATTCACATGTGGCTCTTCAGATAACTCCTTTAAGAATGTGATGAGGCCACGGCAACGTAAAAGCAAATTTCACTGATCGGGGCCGATGGGTGATATAGTGTGTGGGCTGGTGGGGCTTGTTTTCCAGGGCTGCTTTTTGGTCCCAGTCCGGCCCTGACTACACTCCACCCACCAGGACCTTATTGGCCCTCTATGCTGATGATGCATGTAAGGTATGGATCTCTGTCATTGCTTAGTCAGAGAATATTGCTGCTGCTGTTTTGGCTGCAATACCCTCCTGTGACGCACTAGTTGTGGGGCGCCATAGACTCCTTGCAGATTCTGTCCTTGGTGGGATTTGAACCCAGATCCCAAGCGCTGCAGCGCCAACCACTGAGTGACCGTGCAACCAATGTTCTTATATTGTGGCAATTGTAAAATTTCATTCTAGAGCTTTCCTGACAAACTAAATCACACCAAATACAACAGTAATAATAGATGAATAATTAAACTTCAAGCAAGCTTGAAAACATAAGATATATGTTTAAAATGAACTCATCATTGCAATACAGATGGATCCTCCATGGTGTCCCCTCCTCACGCAGACTGCTCCTCCATGGTTTCCCCCCCTCCGCAAGCAGAGAACTCCTCCATGGTGTCCCCCCTTCCTCACGCACACTGCTCCTCCATGGTTTTCCTCCTTCCTCACGCACACTGCTCCTCGATGGTTTTCCTCCTTCCACACGCACACTGCTCCTCGATGGTTTTCCTCCTTCCTCACGCACACTGCTCCTCGATGGTTTACCTCCTTCCTCACGCACACTGCTCCTCGATGGTTTACCTCCTTCCTCACGCACACTGCTCCTCGATGGTTTACCTCCTTCCTCACGCACACTGCTCCTCGATGGTTTACCTCCTTCCTCACTCACACTGCTCCTCCATGGTTTTTCCTCCTTCCTCACGCACACTGCTCCTCCATGGTTTACCTCCTTCCTCACGCACACTGCTCCTCCATGGTTTTCCTCCTTCCTCACGCACACTGCTCCTCCATGGTTTTCCTCCTTCCTCACGCACACTGCTCCTCCATGGTTTTCCTCCTTCCTCACGCACACTGCTCCTCCATGGTTTTCCTCCTTCCTCACGCACACTGCTCCTTCCATGGTTTTCCTCCTTCTGCACGCACAGTGCTCCTTCCATGGTTTTCCTCCTTCTGCACGCACACTGCTCCTCCATGGTGTCTGCTCCCCATGACACCCTCTACCCTTAATGATCGCTCTGATTCTTTTAGGTGTGTAATGTGATGGTAGAAGCTCCCCCAGACTTGTGACCTGGTCTATAGCCTCCCCTGATGCACACAAATGTGCGCACACAATGTGCATTATTACTATTCCAACACGGCACAGCTCAGTGCAGGCTACAGTCAAGGAACACCTACTCCGAGGAAGGTGGCGATGGTCAAGAAGACTGTAATTTACATTGAGAGTGCTTAGATCTGTGTAATGAAGCAGCAGATTGACTGTTCTCCCAATTAGCACAGCAGTCACTTCATTCTGCAGAACATGATGGGTCGGGGGCATTGCTTGTTAGGTTTCCCCCTCTCTCGCCACTAACAACTGTATTTCTGCCCCCAGGAAGACCACTTTCCTCCTATGCGGTACCGCTCTTGGCCTACCGCCTTAGGCACTGGCCCTTTTAATGGCTAGTGGCAAAAATGACCATGAATAAGAAAATATGCAATAGGATAAGTTCAGCTTCTCAAGTTTACAAACCATAATATCTTTTTCTAGTTTTGTTACATAATTTGCTTTAAGGGCAATTTGTGTAATTGCATTTGACATTTTGCATCTGTGCAAGTCCCCAAAGCACGTTTTGTTCTAATAAGGTTGCAGTGTGCAAATAGCATGGATTTTTGACATTTTATTCATATTTTGGTGGTAATTAGTTTGCAAGGATGAATCCAGCTCTGTCACCATGGCAACTCCTAATCCCGGACCGGAGCGTGCCGAGTGTTTGTCACAGAGCGGCATCTTCTTCATCTTCAGTTACTACTTTAGCTGGAGTTGTGCGTGGTCTCACCTCTCCTCTATGACCCATATTCCATTTGTTAGATATCACAGCAGTGCATAAGCAGACAAGATTGTCGCCAATTTCAGACTATTATTTTCTATCCAATTTCCAAACACTAGAAGTTTCCTAGAAATAAATCCGGTGCCCCGGTGTAATTGCTGAAGTCACTGCCTTATTCTATTGAACATCGTTATAAGGAAAGGCTGTACAATTTCTGCCAGTAAATGATTAATTATAGACCAGTCAACATTTCTCCATGTGTGTAGGGATTTTGCATTCCTGACCTGGTAGAGCGATGTTACCGATTTTGTATGGGCAGCCAAACCCTAAGTGCTTCCTGAGAAGCTGCACAGGGACCCAGTGAGAAAGGGGCCCAGCCACCCACTTAACAACAGACAGCCTTTATCTACAAGACAGAGCTAATGAATTTCATGCTGTTTAATGCTTTCCTTGTGAACCATTTAAAGGATGTGCCATTATTGGACAGCAAATGTGTCAGTCGCAAGGACCAGGCTACTCCACAGCTGAGCTAGAGTTTGGTTCAAGGTAGCTGTGCCCAGCAGCTGTGGTCCTAACCGCACATGTAAAGGGGGTAATAGTAGGAATAAGGTTGGTGATGCCAGTTGGGATAATCAGCCTTATAGGGCTGACACTGCATGGGGTCCCTGGGAGATAGGTGGTAGTAAGCGGCGGAGATGTTAAGCTTTAACCAACCAGGGCTGGTTCCCAGGGAGATGTAGTGGAGGATGTAGACAGCAGGAGAGGAGTCTTTTGCTTTACCTTCTTCACTGAACTCTGTACAAGGTCCAGGGTATGCAACGACCACCAAGTAGGTGTTATGGCCAGTCTGATAAGAATGTAATCCGTTCTGCTGGGTCAGGCCTTCCTGCTGGCTTGTCTGAGCTTTAGATTTGTTGGTGCTTGTTGCTCTCCAGTACTCCCTGTTGGTTGCTGTGAGTTACTTTCTGCTGGGTTGGGAGTGCGGGTTCTGTGGGTATACGTGCCTATAGCATTTCCCAGACCCTAAATACTAATGAAGCCCCAGAGAAATACACAAAGTTGGTAGTGAGCTTGAAACTTGCACAGCATCCAGTTCTGCCACAAGGCCCTCTAAGCCTGGATGACCTAGGGACTGGTTCCCTGCCTGCAGTTTGCCCACTTAGAACAGCCCCTGCTGCCTCCTCACTGGACTCTCCTTTGCACACTCTGTCCTATTATACCCTAACTAACCCCTCCCCCCTCACCAGGGAGTGAGACATATGCCCATTGCCCAAATCGGGCATCAAGTTCACAATCCACTAATAAGGGATCATGTAGTGTGTTTGCTTTAGACATTCAGCAGGGGGACCAAAATTCTCCTCAGACATGGCATCATGTATAAGTTATAATAATACCATTATTTGGCAGTCAGACACGGGGGCACCACACAAACTTCCTTTGTAACATTTACACAGAAATCCTTTTAGGACCACCCCTGCAGAGCTAAGTAAACTTTGAACACAGGTTATTGTGAGCGGCTGGCCGTGGACTAATGACTCGAACATTTCCAGCACTGATCGCTACTTATGTGCATTTTATTGTTCATAAGTTGAAGGGGATGTACCAGAGTGTCACTTCCAGCCTGTTTTCATAGAACATAAAATAATGAGGTCTACATTACCATTTATTGCACTACATCTGGTGGAGGGTGGTGTATATTTGCTTCTCTCTGCAGAGGGTTTCCCCAATATACAGCCTGCAGACAGGGCAGGAGACTGGGCTTCTGGTACAATAAGCCACATGTTAAAGTTAGTCAGTTGGTACTGTGAATTGGGAGAGGATCTGTTGCTAAGCAATGTCCTGAAAACCATGGATGGATTATAGATACTGGAGCTAGATACACATGCTACAGTTGTGATATCTACCTTTTTAGAATCTATCCTAAGGGCTATTCCTGCTGACTGGACCTTAATACACATGCTATGGTTGTGATATCTGTCGTCTGCAGGAACTTAAGCAGTATCGGAGTACAGAGAGGCTTCAGCGGCACACATCCATGTAAAACGTCTTTATTAAATTTTCATGTAAAACAGCAGAATGTGTCAGCATAGTTATTAGTGGGAGGCGAGTGAGAGGATACAAATGGGACTATTGGCGTTTCGTGCGACTGCTCCAATGGTTCCACATGCCTTCCCTCTAGAATTTATATGACCTTAAGGAATATTGTTGTTGGCTGATTTCTGATCTTGTAGACTGGGGGCAGGGCCGGCGTCGGCACCCGGCATGACGGGGCCCTGAGCAGCTGGGGGGGCCCACTGGACATCGGTCCATCAGGGAAGGCAGCCCTGACAAAAAGGGGCCCAGCAGCAGGGACACACAGGCAATTGAGTGCTCCCTCAGTGCTGCCAGTGCACATGGCTAAGTTGAATGCGATTCAATTAGCCATGTGCCGGCTCCCATCTGCGCTTCCTCCTCAGCCGATTGCAGCAGAGTGATGAGTCATCACCCCATGGGCGGACCCAGACTGTAGTGGGCCCCGGTGCAAGAAATGTTTCGGGGACCCCCCCCACCCCTCATAGTGGCAACAAAGTAATGCAAATATATAGATTGTAATATTTATTTACAACGCAACTATCAAATCTAAATACGGTAGTAAAGTTGTTTAATTTTTTTAATATCTTTCTTTCAATTGTCTTTTTATTGAAAATGAGATGCATACAATCCAAAACATTTGAATAACATTAAATCAAATTTGAATCAATAAGTACATGTAATTTTTTTAATATGATCCTAAAAACTAATAAGATAGTTGTTACCTACCTACCCGTTCTACCTACCACTTGCATAAGTCTGTCACAAACCTCTCTAGCCAGTGATTCTGCTGCTTCATGTCAATAGACAGCTCTCAGACCCCTTTCACATTAGCGGCAAGCTGATGTTTGTGGCAGATCCAGCAGGTGGTGCCGCATAACGGCCGACTTGTGGCCTGGATGCGGCAATCCCCATACTTGCAGCATTTTGGTTTTTTTTCCGCGGCTGCAAGTGCCGCATCTGCCGCACCTGGCAGAACCGCAAGCCCCATACACAGTGCATGGGGCTTGCCGCATCCGGGCATCATCCGGGTGCATCCGGTCAAGGACCAGGACCCCCCCCCCCCCCTTCCTTGATGCATCCAAGCTTATCCCCCTAGCTGGGGGAGAAGCTTGGCTGCATCAAGGAAGGGGTGGCCCTAGGGGGGGGGCCCTGGGGGAGAAGCTCGGCTGCATTAAGGAAGGAGGGGGTCCCTACGAGTCCTAGGGGTCCCCCCTTCCTTGATGTAGCAGAGCCTCTCCCCCAGGACCCCCTTCCGAAGGTGCATCCAAGCTTATCCCTAAGCTTGGGGAGATCGGCTGCATCAAGGAAGGGCGATCCTGGGGCCCCCACAACACCCCCCCCCCCCTTTTGGAAGGGGGGTCCAGAGGGAGAAGCTCGGCTGCATTAAGAAAGAGGAGGGTGCAGCTGAGTTTCCCTTCCAGTGACCCCCTTCTGAAGGGGGGTCCGTGGGGCCCCAGGAACCCCACCCCCTTCCTTGAGGCATCCAAGTCCTGGGGCCCCCAGGAATCCCTTTTGGAAGGGGGGTCCTGTGGGAGAAGCTCAGCTGCTCAGAGACTGTTGCTGTGCTGTATACAGTATTTCGAGCCTGTGCTGTATATATAATATGAAGGCTGTGCTTAGCTATGTTATTTGGATGCTGTGCTAGGCATTGGGCTGTATATATTTGAGGCTGCTGCTGGACTGCTACAGCCTCCAAATAATATATCCAGCCTCCAAATAATATACATAGCTCAGAGCCTCTTTATTATGTATATACAGCCCAGCACAAGCTCCAAATATATACAGCTTGCAGCCTCTATATTATATATACAGCTCAGCAGCAGCTTCTGTACTATTTATACAGCTCCACAGTCACCATGTATATATATATATATATATATATATATATATATATATATACAGCCCAGAAGCCTCTATTATGTATGCAGCCTGACACAGCCTCAATATTTATATATAGAGCCCACACAGGAGCCTCTATATTATATATATAACAGCCCGCAGCTTCTGTATTATATTTATGAATCTTGGTCTGTGTTAAAGGGGCCCACTGAGATGTTTTGCCTGGGGCCCACGAAAACCTGGAGCCGGCCCTGACTGTGGGTATTGTGGCCACCTACCTAGAGTTGCTGTAACACCATTTACAGGTACAAACAAAAATTGTTGCTTTGTTAAACTGCCTAGGTGATTATTACAACCCACGACTCCCGATCTACACAGGTATAATACCTTGGCCCACACATGTCATATTATGGATCCATGCAGACAATCTTCATAATATGGTAGCACGGTATTTGCGGTGACCTACTTGATAATTAAACTGACTGACTGCAGCTAGCGACATACTGCAAAGTAAGGCTAGGGTCACACTTGCTTTTCTTTTTTTTTTTTTTTTTTAAATCCTGATCCGGTTTTGAGCTTTCAAAAAGCCCATCAGGATTACATGCAATCCGGTTACCGGCTCCGGCTCTACAGAAAGTAATGTAATATAATAATCATGGAACTACAACAGATCAAGATAACAATCTGTTTCCCTTTTAATAATTAAAGTATGACACGTTTCAACACCGGGGTCTTCATCAGTTCAGTTTGCTTTTTTTTTTTTTTTTTTTGTTTTTTTTTTTTTTTTTTTGTTTTCGACATGATTTTTAAAGGTTAATAGTTAAGAAAAGCATGGAAAAAGCTGTCCAGATCTCATCATACTCATACTCTCCCGCGTTCATTTAGTGCTTAAAGATTTATTGGAATTTACCTCTTCCAGCTCGAAACTTTTTTTTTTTTTTTTTTTTTTTTTCTTCCTCCGTTGACCTTTAGATGACGGCATTTTTAAATTGCACTTGATATCATCACATCTTTCCATCTTCACCTTATTTTACTGAAAAGAATTTAAACACTAGTCCTTGGTATGAGAAAATGAGTAATAAAAAGCCCCAAAATGTGGTAACTGAGTGATATGTCTCAGGATTTATACAAAGGTTACGCTTTATTAAAGAAACTTTTTTTTTTTTTTCTTTTTTTGCAAATGTCACTGGAGCACCTGGCCAAGACGGGATGAAGCATCTGTGCCCTGAGCCACACAACTATTAATATACCTTTCATGAAGATGGTTCATCAGTATTTCTATAGCTGAGAGCTGGAAACACAAGGATAAATGTAGATTAGTCATTAATTTAGAGGACTGAGCAAAGGTTTTAGGCAAGTGTGAAAAAAGGCTGCAAAGTAAGAAGCTTTTCAAGGTAGCAATGTTTGTGCATTTTGTGAATTGATAAAAATAAACTATGAAATGTCAATCACATCAATATCTGGTGACCATACTTTGCCTTCAGAACAACATCAAAGCATTACCTTTTGTCCCTTGCACACAGTTATTGCAGGAGGTTGTCCCAAACATTTTGAAGAACCAACCACAGATCTGTGGATGGAGACTTGTAGCTTGGCATGAGATCCCAGACATGTAAAGGGGTCAGGGTAATTTTCCCCTCTTAGTTATGTGTTCGTTAATGTATTTTATGCTTTTGTGTGGGCAGAGGTCACACATCTAATGCAAGGCCATATAGTGGCCAAAGGATAACAGCTGCTCCCTGGTTGTCACCCGCCACAGTGAGGGTTATCTATATAATTACCTTCTGGCGTCCATCATCCACTTCCGTCTTTATTACATCCTATCACGTGCCAACGCCAGCCACTAGCAGTACAGGCCCGTTGGGGAGTATTGCCAGTGGTGCCGCCGCCGGCCAAACCCAATGTCACCCGAAACCGATGTACACCCCATCGACGCAAAACAACGCCTCCTTCGTAAGTGTGCATGGGCGTGCCCAGTTACTGAGGTGGCCACCATCTTTGGACACCTGGTTGTCCAAAGATTAAGGCGGCCTGCGTAACTGAGCAGATGCGCGCCAGGTACGTGCATGCGCACTTACACATGCCGCCGCCATCTTTGGACACTTGGGTGTCCAAAGATGATGGTGGTGTGAAGCTTAGAGGGGGAGCAGGGAGAGTGTACAGGGGGGGGGGGGGTAAAGAGTGATGGGTGTGCAAATATGATGCCCAATGGATGCACTGGCACATTGTGCAGTACTGCCAGTGGTGGTGCCGCCGCCACCTCAAACTGCCACTTGCTGACACAAAACTGCCTAACTGCACATGCATATACAAGGCACATGCGCACTTACTCATGCCCCTGTCATCTTTGGACACCACAGGAGGAAGAGAGCACAATGGGGAGAGACAAAATACGGGGGGATGGGAGACTGGTCAAAGGAGACAGCATAGAGGGGAGAAGACAACACAGGGGAGAGACAGCCACTGCGTCCAGCACTACAGAGCTGGCCCACAATCGAGACGTCACCACCCTCCAGATACGATAGCACCGAGCTCCCATCTAGTTGTTAATAAATATTGGTATTCCTTGCGGGCAGAGTGTAGCCAATAAAAGGGCGTATAGTACAGTACAATAGGAGAGTCCCAAAGGAAAGAAAGGAACAGAAACGTAACTAGTTGCAGTCCATCAAATTTGGGCAGGCATTTTGTGTCATCCCTGGGAGTTGGGCCCAAGATACGGGGAGTGGACTTGAAAGATATCAGTGAGAGTGTTCCTCTCGGTATGAGTTCAGCCCCCTGCCTCTGTCAGAGAACTCAGTTTATGACTGTTCTTCCCTGGTGGTGTGGTGGTGGAGGTAGCATATTGTGGCATGGACTCAGTAATTGAGCTGCCTCTGAGCAAGCAGTGCAAGAACGTTAGTCTGGCGGAGTCCCCGTTTGGTCCTTTGGCTGGATCCCTGTAGAAGGAATAGGGCCTATACTGTATAGACTATATGAAATCACAGTAGACCCCTAGGCAGGGAGGCTGGAGTCTGGGATCAATGGGACAAAGGGGAGATGCCTACAATCAAGCTTGACATTGTATACGTCCATATCTTTGTAATGTTCAAGATGTGTGCCCATGCTTCACGAGACTGTGTAAATAAGCTTTTTTTTTTTGAGATACTTAACAGACTGAACAAGTGCTCTGACCCTCACAGAGGGCGGCTGTAAACATGACTGTTGCACTGGGAAGCCAGCCAGGCCTTGCCTCACCAGCCACAAATGCCTAGGCCCCAAGCCGCTGGCCCTCAACATACAGGCTGGATGATGTGAGATTGGTGCTCTGTGGGGGCCGGATCATCACTTCTATGACTCATCACTCTAATGACGGCTGGATGTTCGAGGTTTTTGCTGTGCTGCAGAATAGATATCTAGCCAATCGGACACCTCCTGATGGTCTTACATGATGGATAATTGTCTGACTGCATCCCTCAGCATTGAGGACACTTTTTAATCTTGACCAAATCACAACTCTATTTGCGAAAATGGAGCCCCCAACTTTCAAAGACCTTCCACCAGTCTTCATTGCTCCTGTAGACACTCATTATTGTGCCGTTCTCCAGTCTTTTGGAGAACAATCTGCCTTCTATTAAACTAATTGTTCATATTTTCACTCATCGGTCCAGCGCATGTGATGCCATTTTCAGCTGCCCAGTGCCTATGTCTTTTTGCATAGTTGGGTCACTTGGCCTTGATTCCCAGCACAGAGAGGAGGGACAGAACAAAAGCTTGGGTGGGTGTGGATATTTAAATAACACTTATACAACAGTCGGACTATTCAGCTGTGAATATAATGAAGAGGACTGATGTACCAGCTTCCTGCAGGGTCTGAAAATGCTTATAGAATGGGAACTAGAAAGTGTACAGTAATGATTTTACATGTTTTTAAAAGGTCTGCCCAGGTCTTATTCAAGGGTAATATTAATATCATACTAAAAAATGACCTGGCAGAGTCCTTTAAATAGCAACTGTGGTCTATTTCAACACGGTTTAAACCCTATGCTGGCTCCTTCTACAGGAAATTTGATTGTGTGTGTTTCCTGAAGAAGAAACATTGATTATTTCTAGTTTTTAAATAATTTACTTTGCAGCATTTTGCAGCAACCTGCTGAAACTCTAGGATTTTTTATTTTATTTTTATTTATTTTTTTAGACATTAAAGATCAGAATGATTTAAAGGGATTCCCCACTTTCATCTTTCAAGATAACATGACATTTATTAAAGCACCACTACAGCAATTGTTTTTTTTTTTTTTTGTTTACTTTTGCACAGCTGTAGCGGTGCTTTAAACATAAGCCCTCTTGCCGTATGCTCTCCCTAGAGCGTCTTCGTACTTTCTTGTAGTGGGAGGAAGAGGTTTCACGACACCAAGCGCGTCTCTTTTCCTCACTTGACTTGACTGGATATGTTTCTTTTTGCTTTTGGAACCGGCATTTCTTTTGTATGTGGTACTGGGTGTATTGCAGATGGAAGGTTTGTATACAGTACGGTCCCCTTCTTCCTTAACCCCCTTCACGCCCGGCGATTTCTTTCTTTTCTTTTTTTTTTTTTTTTTTTGCTCCCCTGCTTCCAAGAGCCATATCTTTTTTATTTTTTTATTTTTCCATCAATCTAGACATATGAGGACTTGCTTTTTGCAAGACGAATTGTACTTTCAGATGAAATCATTTATATACCATAAAGTGTACAAGAAAGTGAGGTGCAATTGCAAAAAAGTGCAATTATGTCGAGCCCAGGCTTTGGGGTAATCGGGTATCAGGCGACAAAGGGGTTAACGCTCCTGTTGTCACGGGGAGTGGTGACCGCGCCTGATCCCGTGTCCTGGGTATATCTTCAAAAAGGGGATATATTTACAGGGGATTTATATACAGTTTGTCGTGACGCCACCTGTAGTTTCTGGTGAGGTGTAATCAGCGCCGCCACAGTCTGCCGGAGGTAGCTGCTATCGCGGCTAGTTGGCAAAGTCCCCTACAGGCAGAGCTGGACCTCCGGGGCAGCGTTCCTGGGAAATAGAACAAGTTCATACAGAATAGAGACAGAGGCAGGGGCAAAATCCCTTTTCCTCCGGGTACTTTACTGTTCACTTGCATTCACACAAAGTTACAGTTCAGCACTCCTGATGTTATGAGGACAGGTAACTTATCGGGTGGCTGCAGGCGGATCCCAGGTGGTAGGGTGGAACGCTTGGTGTGCCTTCTTTCTCTAACCCCGTCTGTTCCTTCCTGCTTTCCAGTTTGTGGAATCATCCTGACCTACTTTCCTCTCTCACCTTAACTGCCGTCGGGTGACCCTCTTCTGGCTGACCGCTCGTTCCTTTGGCGGTGCCTGGTATCCTCTTTTGGTCTGCTCTGGTGCCCGGGAGAATTGTAGACTCCACGGGGTTCCGGATTCTCTGTGGTCCTAAAGTATCCCACAGGTGCGGGTTCCGGTACCCGGTAAGCTGTCTGGGAGACCATGCCGACGGCCCCTTTTTCCAAACCGGCTGCTCTCCTGGAAAAACTCCCTTTCTTCCTCCTGGTCCCTCAGCCGAGAGACTTAGACTCTCCCTCTTTTTTAACTCTTGGTCAAAGACCTCCTTGTTCCCCCTAGAGGTGAATTTATTCCCTCCCGGGTAACCTCCCACCGTGTAAACTAGTGTGGGAGCGTTGAGATGGGGTCCACATGCAGCTGGAGCACTACACCTCTTTTTTACAGGTGCAATACTCCTGTGACTCCTGCTTAGCGGGGCGCCATAATTACATGTTTGTTGTTTTGGGGTTTTTATTCAGCATGTTCACTATATGGTAGAACTGACATGACGGTGTCATGTCTCGGGTTTGTACGAGTTCGTAGTAGATACCAAACACGTATACTTCTACTGTGGTGAAAAAGAATTCAGAAGCTTAAAGAAAATGAATTGAGTTTTTTTTTTTCCACTTTCCGTGCCCCGTACCATTCTCATATTTCGGGATCTGGGGCTGTGTGATGGATTATCTTTTCATCTTGCCCTGACGTTTCTAATGATGCCATTTTTGGGTGGATGTGATGTTTCTATTGCTTTTTATTGCAATGTTGTGGCGACAAAAAAAGCCTAATTTTGGCGTTTGGACTTTTTTATCCGTTACGCAGTTTACAGATCTTATTAATTGATTTAATATCTTGATAGACCGGGCATTTCTGAATGCAGCGATACCAAACGTGTGTTTTATTAAATATTTTGATAATTGTATTTTGGTGGAAAAGGGGGGTGATTTGAACTTTTTTTTTTTTTTGTGTTTTTTTTAAGAGAAAAAAAAAAAATTTTTGCATTCATTCTTTATTTTACACAGCCCCATAGGGTGACACAGCGCTGCAGTGGCCGATTGCTTGTGCCATGTCTTTATGAGCTGCAGGACATCGGTACACGGCACAAATGATCACTGTGAGTGGTCGGCAGCGCTTGCCATCAGTGATAGCATTCGGGGTCTCTGCAGGACCCCCGGCTATCATGTGATGGCCGGAGATCCCGCGATCTTATTGCGAGATCTTCGATCACAGCGGGGAACTGAGTGGTCCCCGCCGTAGTGCCTTTGGATCATTCACCGACAGCGTGATCCAGAAGGTTAACAGCACTGAGTGGATCAGAGATCCAATCGGTGCTGTAAGCCCGACATCTCGGCTGATGAGATCAGCTGAGATGTTAGGTAAATGATGTGTAAGCTTCGCGCCAGAGCTCATATCAAAGACAGGCAATCAACCCATGACATACTCTTACATCATGGTTCAGTAACGGGTTAAAATGCCTTCTTAATGAGGGGGCACCATGCAGAAATTGCTAGTGTAATCTGTTGGGTCTCTAGATCATTGGAGCTGCAAAAAGCAAAGATTGTATCGGAAGAGGCAATCACTGGGTAACATGTGATGCACAACTATTGAAAATGTGTGGAGCCCAACTTTTGTCCTGATCTCCTATTCTGTACCAACTTACAACATCACTTTTACCATATAGTAAATGTAGCACCCAGGCTTTGGGGTACTCGGGTTAACTGCGGTGTCACGGGGAATGGCGGCCGTGCCTGATCCTGTGTCCTGGGCCTATCTTTGAAAAGGAGTTATGTACAGGGGAGTATTTACAGTTTGTTGTCGTGATGCCACCTGCAGTATCTGGTGAGATGCCACGAGCGCCGCCACAGTCCGCCGGAGGTGGATGGAATGACGGCTGAGATGGTGAAGTCCTCCGCAGGTAGGACTGGACCTCCGGGCAGCGTAGTGAGAAAGTGGCAGCTTGGAATGGAGCTGGGATGGTATAGGGAGCATTGGAACAGTCTATGGGGGATACTAGAAGTGGTGAAAAAGGATACACGCACACGCAGTAAAGTCTTTTACCTTTTACTTTTGCTAAGCAGGTAAAACGATCCAGGGCACTGACTGGTGGACAGGTTGCACAGTGGGTCCCCACAGCGTGGGTATAAGGCCTCCTCTGCTCTGTAGTATTTGTCTGAAGCACATCCTGCTTTCAGCCTGACTTACCTCCTTTATCTTCCTGACTGTAGTGTCTTCCTCTCCTCCTGTGCAGTCTCCGGGTCACCTTCCCTTAACACTGTGGCTTTGCCCTGCTGTTTGATTCCCTCTATTGACTCACAGAGGATACCGGGTAGCTAAAGCCTCCACGGTGCAATGGGGTTTTCTGTGGTCCTATAGTGTCCCACAGGTGCGGATCCCCAATATTCGGTGTTTCTTCTGGGATGAACTCTCTCAAGCTCCTCGCACCCTTTTCTGTCCGAAGCTTCTTGCTTTCAGTCCCACTCAGGCTTGCGGGACGTAGAAGGGCCACTCTGGGTCACTGGTTCAGGCTTAATTGCAGCACCGACCACCAGGACGTCTTCGCAGCTCTCCTAGCATCTGCACACTCTAACTCCTCCCCAGCAGCAGTATTTATAGGGGATCTTGTCTAAAGTCAGCAAGTTGTGCTCCCCCTACTGTGCCTGGGTGGAAGGTGTTGTATGTAGTAGGTACCTACTGTGGAAACCCAGCTGTGCATTGGAGAAGTCTGTGGTTACCTGCGTGAGCAGGGCGCCACATACCCCCCTAGGTAACATCAGTACTCCTGGACTGAGCATTTTTGTTTCAACAAAAGAATAACAATGATTAACAAAAATTTTTCAAAAAGACACTGAAAAATATTGAAAAATGAAAAACAGGTAAGTTTGTACGGTGCTAGTCCATCCACCGCAGGCTTATAAGAGTTTGTGGCTACATTAGTCCATTAACTGTAGTCCTTTTAATTTGTAAAAGTTCAAAAAGGGAAAACGGTTCAAAGGGATAAGTTCAAAGAGTCTTTTAAAGTCCATTTCTGTACGCTCCAGGTAATAAAAGGGAAAAAGTCTTTCAAAGTCCACAATTTTAACAAACGCATATCCCTATGGGTGTCTCGGCTTAGGAGACCTGGTACCTTCCTGCCCCAGGCACTTTCTGTTTCCAACTTAATGTGCTTGGGACTGGGCCCAGTTTCTCCACCCTTCTGTACACTACTATTTACACTGTATTGTACAGTTTACTTATTTACACGTTTTCCTTAGTATGTGCTCTACCTTATCTTATACCCACTCTCCAAACCTAGACGGGGGTTGACCTTGTGTGCATCTCTTTGACTTTCACACTACAGGTGTCACTGTCTCAGGTGAAGTGTCTAGTGTTGAGCTTGGTGTAGGTGTTTCAGGTAAGCTTCTGCGTTGCCTCAATCTCACTATAGTGCTAGCAGATGTACCAATTGCAGCATCCTCAGATTCTCTAGCAATGAGTAGTTCTTTCTGATTCCTGGGTATCTCTTCAGTAGGCTGGTAGAAGTTTAGTATTGGCACTATGAATGCTCCATCTTGTTGAGGCCAATCTTCTGGAAATTCTCCTAAGATCGTAGGGATGAGTTTCTTCTTTTGTTCTGGATATGGACTTATTTCTGGGATTGTTTCAGACTCTTGAATGGGCTGAATGGGGAGTTGTTGATTTTCCCAATCTAGAGGACACTTTTTAATGTGATCTCTTGATACAGTTTGTCTGGCTCTTCCACCATCTTTGCTGATGACGCAGACTTTGTGAATATCATTTCCTGAGTCTATTAGTACGTAGAGTTCATGTTCCCATCGATCATCTAATTTATGGCAAGTTCTTCTTCTTTTTAGAACCATACTTCCAGGTGGTATTGGTTCTGCTGGAGCATGTTTGTTATCCCTTTCTTGTTTTGCACGGGATTTCTCCAGATTGTCTTTGACACTTTCTTGAACCTTTTTGTATTGCTCTAAACGATGGATTTTCCAATTGGAAATGGCATGGTCTGCTTCAGGGTCTACTACGCAGAGTTCCAAGTCTACGGGTAATTTTACTGTACGAGCTCTCATCAGGTATGCTGGGGTACAGTTGGTAGAACTTACTGGAATGTGATTATACATATCAATCAAGTCAGGTAGTTTCTCCGGCCAGATCCCCAATATCTGGTGTTTCTCCTGGGACAAACTCTCTCAAGCTCCTCGCTCCCTTTGCTGTCCTAAGCTTCTTGCTTTCAGTCCCACTTAGGCTTGCGGGACGTAGAAGGGCCACTCTGGGTCACTTGTTCGGGCCTAATCGCAGCACCGACCACCAGGACGTCTTCACAGCTCTCCTAGCGTCTGCACACTCTGACTAGCTCCTCCCCCGGCAGCAGTATTTATAGGGGATCATGCCTAAGGTCAGTGAGTTGGGCTCCCCCTACTGTGCCGGGGTGGAAGGTGCTGTATGTAGTAGGTGCCTGCTGTGGAAACCCAGCTGTGCATTAGAGATGTCTGTGGTTACCTGCGAGAGCAGGGCGCCACATAAACATGGTAAATAAAAAAAAAAAGCTCAAAAAAACATTGTGGAATTTTTTTTTTTTTTTACAATTTCAAAGCATTAGGAATTTTTTTTTTCTCATTCTCCAGTACATGATGTGTACAATGATGTAATTCAAAAACTCGTTCTGCAAAAAAACAAGCCCTCATAAGTCTATGTAGAAGGAGAAATAAAAAAGTTATAGCTCTTGGAAGAAGGGGAGGAAAAACCAAAAACGAAAAATCACTCAGTGGTAAAAGTTATAAAATTTGTGTAATAGCCTTGTAATGGCAGCAGGAGCGCCCCCCGCAGGCTTCAGTCTTCACATGATCATGATGGCTGTAATAAGGGTTGGGGGACCTCCTTAAGTCCTAAATTTGTAGACAGTTATCAAGCAGAACTTAGGCTACGTTCACACATGGCACTTTGCTTGCACGGGTGCTTTTACCAGCGTTTTTTACCCCCGGAAGAAAAAGTAGTGCTTTTAACACAGCGTGCTTTTTTATTGCAGCCCAGGGGGGAGAAGTGATGTCACAGAGGGGAGGAAGAATCCTGGTTCCTCCTCCCTCTGTGACATGTGACAGCCCCATTTGATTTCGCAGTGTATTAATATACACTGAAAAATAACAATTAAATAAAGCCAAATGTATTAAAAGTAATAAAGAATGAATGCTTGCCCTTTCCGACACCTTTTCGCGGTCTCCGGTGCAGAGGCAAGGCCAGGTATCGATCGTCAGGACCTTGCATGATGTCCTAATGATGTCTTGGGTGCTGATTGGCCGCTTGCGGTCATGAGATGCGCATCCCATGACCGTGAGTGGCCAATCAGCGCCCAAGACGTCATTATGACATCATGCAAAGACCTGACAATCGATACCTGGCCTTGCCTCTGCACCGGAGACCGCGAAAAGGTGTCGGAAAGGGCAAGTATTCATTCTTTATTTTTAATACATTTGACTTTATTTAGGGCTGCTTCACACTGCGGCGTGATCCGGTTCGGTTCTGTCCGGGAGGACCCAGACAGCTGCGGACCGGATCAGCACACAGGACTGGGGGCTATTATGCCCTCCGATCCTGTGTGCAGTGCACGCAGTTCCTGCTGCTGATAAGTCAGGACTGCGGGCGCCGCGGTCCTGACCTGTCAGCAGCTGCTGCTGCGCGCACTGCACACAGGACGGGAGGGCATAATGGCTGTGCTGGTCTGTCCCGGGGACTTGGCTCCACCTGCAGGGAGCTGCTTCATCCAAACTGCAGTACCACCTCCCCCGGAGGTCTGAAGCGGCGCTGGTGCTCATCACCACAATCTGCAGGTGGCGTCACGACAAACATTTAAACTCTTTAGTACCATTCCCAAACTCCTTTACCAGTTGACCACCTGGGCCACGGGTCTGGGCAGGCCACCAGTGACATCCCAACCACAGCAGGGCCCAGACACCTGAGTCCCCATACAACCCTGGGTTAGTCATGAGCAAAATGCTGCTCATCATCGGATGATTGGATTGTTTATGGAGGAACAAAAATCCTTGCTCTCGACAGCAGATCACCAGGTGCAAACTGCACTGTTACTGTAGGGGCAGATTGCTCTACCAATCATTTTCTGGACCTATCGTTCTTCATCATGATGGGTAAAAAGGCCGGAAAGAAGCGCTGAATGTCTTGAATATTTATAGATTGCGCTCATTTACCAGTCTGAAGTCGGCGCTTGTAATTTTACCCTAAAATGTTTCAGTGTAATAGTGCAATATGTGACCATTTAAGACCCCACTTTAACCTTTTGCCCAGGGCCCCACTTTGTCTGAAACTGGCCCTGTCGGCCAGTTTTTCTTGTGCTCATGAGTGATGTGACGATCATGAATGATCTGACACATTGCTGGCTCCCTTCAGTGCACAAAGTGAGCTGGCACCCCAGTGAGAGCAGATTGAATGTTAGGCTCTCTGGGGGCACAATGGTGTTTTATGTATTGGAAATGCAAAAAGATATGTGGCACCCCAGGGGTTAATGTGCCACAGTAACATCACAAGGGTTAACTCCCCACACAACACTGGACACTGCACTAGCACCTCTAGGCCAGAAGGGGGAGCTCAAGCAGCTCCCTGATATATTCTGGTCTGAGGAGGAAGTAGTTAGTTGAGAATTGACAGTTCAGTTTAGTGCGGGGAGCACTAGGAGGAGGACGTGTAAATGGGAGCTGTGCTGAGCTCCTGACAGGGACCACTGACTACTTTCAGGCCTGAAGCCAGGGTCTGAGGGGAGGAGTACAAGAAACAGAGGAACATATCTGGGAGACTGAGTTACTCATAACTCGCCCTAGAGAAGCACAGAAGCCGGATACCGGATCCGAATCTGTGACTGAAATACGCAGCACAGAAAACACCGGGATAGTGGAGGTTGTATATGTACACTGTACCTCAGCGAAGCAACACAGCGGGGTCAGAAGCACACAGAAAGACTCAAGTTGCCTAGCAAAGGGGATACCTGTGAGGAGAAACGGGGCCAGCAGTTCAGCTAAAGCAACAGCAGGGCCACACACAAGGCGCAGGAGTAGGAAACTGAGGACCCGGACAGGGTGGGAGCAACCAGGCCCCGAAACAGACTCCGTGGACAGTACATGCTGAACAACTACTCCAGTAAAGCCATGGAAAACTTCAAAACCGTGAGAGTGTGTGATTCTTGTGCTCAAACCCTGCGTGCCCTCACAAACTACTATCATCTCTACTACTACCCATATCCTACAACATCCATAGCATCTATAGACTATTATTACCACTGCCCCGGGGAATCAAGCTCTACCCGCGGAGAGCCAATACATCTCCAGCTGCCAAACATCATACCTGGAGGTTCTGCAGCAGTGGTGGTCACACTGACCACAACCCGTGGGTGGCGTCACAACAAACTCCCCTGTAAATATCCCCCTATTTACTTGCGAAACCCGGGACACGCTCCGGACCAAGATCGCCGTGATATCCCCAGCAGTACCCTGGTCCGGTACAGAGTACCACGTCCCAGTGGGCTCCACAGGTCCAACCCTCCTGCCCTGCCCCAGAAATACTTGTTGTATGGCCGGATGTGTGGGGTGGAGCCTAACATTGGATTCACTATTAAGACGAATACGCGAGTATTAAAAACTGCTTGCTACAAATCTATCACAGCTGAGTATTTCACTACTTGCTCATCCCTAGTTGTAGGCTTTCCTTATCATGTTAGTCAAATGTGGCACCCCTGCAGGGGATTGCCACAGGACCCACCGGTGCAGGGAGGGATGTACACCTTGGCACACACAGCATCCAACACCTTCCACCCCAGACCTGGAGGGGGAGCCTCCCTGGCTGTCCTTAAGCCAGATCCCCTCTAAAGATCCAGGCCTGAGGGGAGGAGTCAGTTACTTCCAGAGTGACTGCAGAGGAGAGAGCAGTTAGTGCTGAAGGAGCTGGTTGCTACGACCAAGCCAGGCCCAGAACCAGGAAACCTGACCCAGCTGTGCTGCACCCTAGAGAAAGGGACGGAGGCCAGTGGGAAAAGTGAGAGGTGGGAAGAAAGAAAAAGGGAACATACCTGGTATCCCTTAAGCCCACCCGGACATCGGAGTCCGAAACTACTAATCTACAGTGTAGCAGCGAAAACCCGGACAGACCAGGAGGATCTATTCCCCCTGACCCTGAAGTAAAGAATAGAAGACTCCAAACCTGACCAAGCATAGGAACAGGGATCTAAGCAGAGAATAGAGATCCCACAGGAAGGTCCTCATTGTCGGTTGTGGAACAGCACCCTGAGAGGGAGAAACAGCGGCAGGTTCAGCTACAGGCAGAGCTTACCCCAAACACCAAACACTAATAGAGGAGGCCTCACAACTCTCCAAGGTGACTGTCCCAAGCAGCACCAAAACCTGGTTACCCTCCCGGACCGTGCCTGTTACCGGACATCAGTAAAAAGGTACCGAAACAGAGACTATTGCGTGCGTGTGACTGATTCCCCACTGCTGCCTGCAGCGTTCACAGCAGAACCACTACTACTATTACCCCCCCTCATCCACCCTGCTGCCCTGAGGTAAGGCTCCACCTGTCGGGAGCGGTACTACCCAACGCTGCCTTCCCATAACCTCGGCCGCAGCGCTGGTAGCTGGTAGCCAGCAAACCCCCCCCCTCCCGCTCCTCACCCGGCCGGACCTAACAGCAAAAGCTCCTCACCAGGCAAGTGAGGGCTGCCAGGGTCAGGCATCCACCTGGGATAAATTCCCTCAGCCAGCCCCTGCCAGGTGCCACAGGTGGTGTCACGATACCAATTCCCCCATCATCTTCATCACCCCCATCCGCGCCACTGAGGGTCCACGGCACGGAACAGACCAGCCGTGAACCCCCACTGAAGTAACCACCTGTCCCGGTATCAGAGAACCCCCTACCCTGTCAACCGGATCACAAGCTTCACCTATGTGACGCTAAAGTGACTTGTTCACATATATAGCAATAAGTATTCACTTTCTTAATGCAAGAATGAGGCATATCTATATCTGTGTGTGTGTGTGATATATAGAGATAGATCTCTATCTAATATATATATATATATATATAATCTTATATATAAAACCCGAAGGCCACTTCCGGAAAAGGCCACGCCCACTTCCGTGATGGTCGTCGCCCAGGCTCATCCAGTGCACTGTAGCCGGGCTGCCCCCCGGCTACAGGCACCGGCACACGGAACGTTCCGATCTCGGAAGTTCCGTGTGCCCTCCAGCCACTCCCCTCCAGACAGTAGCTACATACCGGGGGGCAGGGGGGGCCCATTGCCCGCCACCTCGGGGGCCCACACACATCCTGGGGATACCCGTGCTCCCTGCTGTCTGCCTACAGAGGAGAGAGGGCGGGACTTCCTCTCCTGCAGCTCTGCCCGCCCCTCCTCTCCTGCTACAGTACACCTGATGGCCGGCCCACGGTGAGTCTGCCCTGCCGGCTCCAGCAGCCTCTGCCCTACCGGCTCCAGCTGCCTCTGCCCTCCAGCCTCCTCTGCCCTGGCCTCTGCCCTCCAGCCTCCTCTGCCCTGGCCTCTGCCCTCCAGCCTCCTCTGCCCTGGCCTCTGCCCTCCAGCCTCCTCTGCCCTGGCCTCTGCCCTCCAGCCTCCTCTGCCCTGGCCTCTGCCCTCCAGCCTCCTCTGCCCTGGCCTCTGCCCTGGCCTCTGCCCTCCAGCCTCCTCTGCCCTCCAGCCTCCTCTGCCCTGGCCTCTGCCCTCCAGCCTCCTCTGCCCTGGCCTCTGCCCTCCAGCCTCCTCTGCCCTGGCCTCTGCCCTCCAGCCTCCTCTGCCCTGGCCTCTGCCCTCCAGCCTCCTCTTCCCTGGCCTCTGCCCTCCAGCCTCCTCTGCCCTGGCCTCTGCCCTCCAGCCTCCTCTGCCCAGGCCTCTGCCCTCCAGCCTCCTCTGCCCTCCCCTCTGCCCTGGCCTCTGCCCTCCAGCCTCCTCTGCCCTTCTGCCTCCTCTGCCCTGGCCTCTGCCCTCCAGCCTCCTCTGCCCTGGCCTCTGCCCTCCAGCCTCCTCTGCCCTGGCCTCTGCCCTCCAGCCTCCTCTGCCCTGGCCTCTGCCCTCCAGCCTCCGCTCTACTCTCCCTGTCCTCTGCCCTCCAGCCTCCGCCCTCCTCTGCCCTCCAGCCTCCGACCTCCTCTCCCTGTCCTCTGGCCTCCACTCTCCTCTCCCTGTCCTCTGCCCTCCAGCCTCCAGCCTCCGCTCTGCTCTCCCTGTCCTCTGCCCTCCAGCCTCCGCTCCCCTCTCCCTGTCCTCTGCCTTCCAGCCTTCGCTCTCCTCTCCCTGTCCTCTGCCCTCCAGCCTCCGCTCTCCTCTCCCTCTCCTCTGCCCTCCAGCCTCCGCTCTCCTCTCCCTGTCCTCTGCCCTCCACCCTCCTCTCCTGTCCTCTGCCCTCCAGCCTCCGCTCTCCTCTCCCTGTCCTCTGCCCTCCAGCCTCCGCTCTCCTCTCCCTGTCCTTTGCCCTCCAGCCTCCGCCCTCCTGCCTCCGACCTCCTCTGCCCTCCAGCCTCTGCTCTCCTCTCCCTGTCCTCTGCCCTCCAGCCTCTGCTCTCCTCTGCCCTCCAGCCTCCGCTCTCCTCTCCCTGTCCTCTGCCCTCCAGCCTCCTCTGCCCTGGCCTCTGCCCTCCAGCCTCCTCTGCCCTGGCCTCTGCCCTCCAGCCTCCTCTGCCCTCCAGCCTCTGCCCTCCAGCCTCCTCTGCCCTCCAGCCTCTGCCCTCCAGCCTCCTCTGCCCTCCAGCCTCTGCCCTCCAGCCTCCTCTGCCCTCCAGCCTCTGCCCTCCAGCCTCCTCTGCCCTGGCCTCTGCCCTCCAGCCTCCTCTGCCCTGGCCTCTGCCCTCCAGCCTCCTCTGCCCTGGCCTCTGCCCTCCAGCCTCCTCTGCCCTGGCCTCTGCCCTCCAGCCTCCTCTGCCCTGGCCTCTGCCCTCCAGCCTCCTCTGCCCTGGCCTCTGCCCTCCAGCCTCCTCTGCCCTGGCCTCTGCCCTCCAGCCTCCTCTGCCCTGGCCTCTGCCCTGGCCTCTGCCCTCCAGCCTCCTCTGCCCTTCTGCCTCCTCTGCCCTGGCCTCTGCCCTGCAGCCCTCCTCTGCCCTGGCCTCTGCCCTCCAGCCTCCTCTGCCCTGGCCTCTGCCCTCCAGCCTCCTCTGCCCTGGCCTCTGCCCTCCAGCCTCCTCTGCCCAGGCCTCTGCCCTCCAGCCTCCTCTGCCCTCCCCTCTGCCCTGGCCTCTGCCCTCCAGCCTCCGCTCTACTCTCCCTGTCCTCTGCCCTCCAGCCTCCGCCCTCCTCTGCCCTCCAGCCTCCGACCTCCTCTCCCTGTCCTCTGGCCTCCACTCTCCTCTCCCTGTCCTCTGCCCTCCAGCCTCCAGCCTCCGCTCTGCTCTCCCTGTCCTCTGCCCTCCAGCCTCCGCTCCCCTCTCCCTGTCCTCTGCCTTCCAGCCTTCGCTCTCCTCTCCCTGTCCTCTGCCCTCCAGCCTCCGCTCTCCTCTCCCTCTCCTCTGCCCTCCAGCCTCCGCTCTCCTCTCCCTGTCCTCTGCCCTCCACCCTCCTCTCCCTGTCCTCTGCCCTCCAGCCTCCGCTCTCCTCTCCCTGTCCTCTGCCCTCCAGCCTCCGCTCTCCTCTCCCTGTCCTTTGCCCTCCAGCCTCCGCCCTCCTGCCTCCGACCTCCTCTGCCCTCCAGCCTCTGCTCTCCTCTCCCTGTCCTCTGCCCTCCAGCCTCTGCTCTCCTCTGCCCTCCAGCCTCCGCTCTCCTCTCCCTGTCCTCTGCCCTCCAGCCTCCGCTCTCCTCTGACCTCCAGCCTCCGCTCTCCTCTCCCTGTCCTCTGCCCTCCACCCTCCGCTCTCCTCTCCCTGTCCTCTGCCCTCCAGCCTCCGCTCTGCTCTCCCTGTCCTCTGCCCTCCAGCCTCCAGCCTCCGCTCTCCTCTGACCTCCAGCCTCTGCTCTCCTCTCCCTGTCCTCCAGCCTCTGCTCTCCTCTCCCTGTCCTCTGCCCTCCGCTCTCCTCTCCCTGTCCTTTGCCCTCCAGCCTCCGCTCTCCTCTGACCTCCAGCCTCCGCTCTCCTCTCCCTGTCCTCTGCCCTCCACCCTCCGCTCTCCTCTCCCTGTCCTCTGCCCTCCACCCTCCGCTCTCCTCTCCCTGTCCTCTGCCCTCCAGCCTCCGCTCTGCTCTCCCTGTCCTCTGCCCTCCAGCCTCCAGCCTCCGCTCTCCTCTGACCTCCAGCCTCTGCTCTCCTCTCCCTGTCCTCCAGCCTCCGCTCTCCTCTCCCTGTCCTCTGCCCTCCGCTCTCCTCTCCCTGTCCTTTGCCCTCCAGCCTCCGCCCTCCTGCCTCCGACCTCCTCTGCCCTCCAGCCTCTGCTCTCCTCTCCCTGTCCTCTGCCCTCCAGCCTCTGCCCTCCAGCCTCCACTCTCCTCTCCCTGTCCTCTGCCCTCCAGCCTCCGCTCTCCTCTGACCTCCAGCCTCCGCTCCCCTCTCCCTGTCCTCTGCCCTCCACCCTCCGCTCTCCTCTCCCTGTCCTCTGCCCTCCAGCCTCCGCCCTCCTCTGCCCTCCAGCCTACGCTCTGCTCTCCCTGTCCTCTGCCCTCTCCGGCCGTCCTCTGCCCTCTCCAGCCTCCGGCCGTCCTCTGCCCTCTCCAGCCTCCGGCCGTCCTCTGCCCTCTCCAGCCTCCGGCCGTCCTCTGCCCTCTCCAGCCTCCAGCCGTCCTCTGCCCTCTCCAGCCGTCCTCTGCCCTCTCCACCTCCAGCCGTCCTCTGCCCTCTCCAGCTCTCCAGCCGTCCTCTGCCCTCTCCGGCCGTCCTCTGCCCTCTCCGGCCGTCCTCTGCCCTCTCCGGCCGTCCTCTGCCCTCTCCAGCCGTCGTCTGCCCTCTCCAGCCGTCGTCTGCCCTCTCCAGCCGTCGTCTGCCCTCTCCAGCCGTCGTCTGCCCTCTCCAGCCGTCGTCTGCCCTCTCCAGCCGTCGTCTGCCCTCTCCAGCCGTCGTCTGCCCTCTCCAGCCGTCGTCTGCCCTCTCCAGCCGTCGTCTGCCCTCTCCAGCCGTCGTCTGCCCTCTCCAGCCGTCGTCTGCCCTCTCCAGCCGTCGTCTGCCCTCTCCAGCCTCCAGCCGTCGTCTGCCCTCTCCAGCCTACAGCCGTTCTCTGCCCTCTCCAGCCTACAGCCGTTCTCTGCCCCCTCCGCCCGTCCTCTGCCCTCTCCGCCCGTCCTCTGCCCTCTCCGCCCTGCCTCTGCCCTCGTCCGCCCCGTCCCCTCCTCTGCCTCTCCGCCCGTCCTCTGCCCTCTCCGCCGTCCTCTGCCTCTCCGCCCGTCCTCTGCCCTCTCCGCCCGTCCTCTGCCCTCTCCGGCCGTCCTCTGCCCTCTCCGGCCGTCCTCTGCCCTCTCCGGCCGTCCTCTGCCCTCTCCGGCCGTCCTCTGCCCTCTCCGGCCGTCCTCTGCCCTCTCCGGCCGTCCTCTGCCCTCTCCGGCCGTCCTCGCCCTCTCCGGCCTCCGGCCGTCCTCTGCCCTCTCCAGCCTCCGGCCGTCCTCTGCCCTCTCCAGCCTCCGGCCGTCCTCTGCCCTCTCCAGCCTCCGGCCGTCCTCTGCCCTCTCCAGCCTCCGGCCGTCCTCTGCCCTCTCCAGCCTCCGGCCGTCCTCTGCCCTCTCCAGCCTCCAGCCGTCCTCTGCCCTCTCCAGCCTCCAGCCGTCCTCTGCCCTCTCCGGCCGTCCTCTGCCCTCTCGGCCGTCTCTGCCCTCCGCCGTCCCCTGCGCCTCCGGCCGTCCCTGCCGCCTCCGGCCGTCCCCTGCCGCCTCCGGCCGTCCCCTGCCGCCTCCGGCCTCGCCGTCCTCTGCCCTCCAGCCGTCCTCTGCCCTTTCCAGCCGTCCTCTGCCCTCCCCCGGCCGTCCCCTGCCGTCTCCGGCCGTCCCCTGCCGCCTCCAGCCATCCCCTGCCCTCTCCAGTCGTCCGGGGTGGCCACATGTTGACTCAGGATCCAGGCGCCGGAGAAGACGCAGGTCGGTGGTAAGTATAGCGGAGTGGGTGTGGTGTGTGTGTGTGTGTGTGTGTGTGTGTCTATATGTATATGTGTGTGTATGTCCTGACGACTCTGCCCACGCTGCTGCGCTGACCACTCTCACCGCACTCACTGCTAGCCACTGAGCGACCGCGCGCAGTGCTAGCCACTGAGCCGCCTGTATACACACAATTAATTTCACCGCACTCCCCTAACTATTCGTAAATAAACTATATCTGGATTCTAGACTACCCGATTCATTAGAATCGGGCTGCCATCTAGTATATATATATATATTTTATATATATATATATATATATATATATATATATATATATATATATATATATATATATATATATATATATATATATATATATATATATATAATTAGCTGTGAGCCCGATGCAAATGCATCGGGTGTCTAGAATATTATTTTTTTTTTTTTAGATTTTCACTTGCCGCACCTGCCGCAAGTCCCCCTATACTTTCTATGGGGATTACCGCAACCGCGCCGCAAGTGTAGCGACTCGCAATGGCCTCGCGGCCATTGCTCGCGCTACACAGCGAGTCGCAATAGATCCCCATTGAAAGTATAGGGGGAGTTGCGGCAGGTACGCGGTTGCGGTAATCCTTATGGAAGCGGGCATTGCGATTCGCTGGCCGAAAATAGAACCAGAGGCTCGGCCACAAAGCTAGCGATTTCCCGCTGAGGCTAGCGACTCGCTACCTGAGCGGGAAATCGCTAGCTTTGTGGCCGAGCCTCTGGTTCTATTTTCGGCCAGCGACTCGCAATGGCCGCTTCGCGGCCATTGCTCGCACTAAAGCTAGCGACTCGCAATGGCCTCGCGGCCATTGCTCGCGCAGCTGACGCCTCGCATTGGCCGCTACGCGGCCAATGCTTCGCCGTGGTGACGTCACAGTGTGACATATCCACGGCACGTTTTTTTGGTCCGACACAAAAATGTCTTAGACAATTATATAGCAGATATAGCAGATGTATATATATATATATATAATAAAAAATCTCATTCTCAATATGCTAGTTTATCCTAAAACTGTATACTTTACACAGAGAGCATTTATCTAAGTAGGTGATGCAACTGTATTAAAGGTCACACCATCGGAGCTGAGTTAATTTTTTTAATTGATCTTCCTGAGATAGAATACTGAAGGCTCAATAGATTACATAGATGGTGTAAAAGACTAGTTACTAACAATGCAAAAATGTGGATGAAATAATACTTTTTTTTCTATAAGCCTGCACGACAAGTGTCATAAGTAATTACACCACCTGCCCATGTGCAACAATTAAGCAGAGCCTATGTGTTTGGTCCTGCTCTGCCCTCATCCATGGTTGCTGGTCTGGCAGTGTGGGGGTCAGATCTGATAATGTCCATATGTCATGTCCGGACCTGGTCGGCCTTTATATGCGCTTGCCCTTCTGACGCTGTGGGAGTGGTTCAGAAATGCTTCAGGTACGTGTGCATTTAATGTGGTTCTGCTTTAATGCATTAGGAGGCCGTAATGGCACAGCGTATATTTATAAAAAAAAAAAAAAAAAAAGTATAGTAGGACTGCCCCACCTGAGAATGCCGTGACATGGTGGGGTAGCTCAAACAATTGATCAATTGTCTGCTAAATGTCTCAGTTTAAAGTACAGTTAGAAATTAACATGTGCACATGCACTTTTTGTATTGCGTGCAAACCACAGGCAGTGCTGGCTTCTTGGATTTTTTTATTAATTACAACGTCCTCTGTCAGAACTAATAAGCAAATTTAAGCATCAAATTTATTTTCAGCATCACAAAATTACAGAGGTTGAATGCAACTGTTTTTGTCTTTGAACCAATTTGGCTATAGAAAAGTATAATAGTGAAGATATGACGGTTGTAAAGTAGTCCTCCTGTTTAGCAGATACGAGGGCTAACTTTAATCAAGGAGCAACTTGCTTGAACGTAATAATTTTCCCTTGAGTGCATTTTCTTCCAGTGCTGTTCTACAACCTTGGGAGCTTTCCTCAGCGTATTCTGAGGTTGGTGTGCCAGGGTTGATTTGTTGCGATCTGCTATGCATGAGCGGAACGAACAAGTTAAAAGAATTGGGCAATAGTGGCATTGCAGAAAACAGATGTGTGTGTGCCGTAGAGTGAGAATATGGTAGAAAGAATAAGAGTGTATGACTGTCTTGGCATGACCGTTTGAGTGGGTCGGCTAATTGCTGGACTGGCGGGTTGTCGAGAACAGGGATGAGATTTTGAGTAGATGGCAGATAGTGGGAGAGCTACGCTTATAAGGCTAAAGGGAACATCTGTGGGAAGATTAGGTCTAGTGTATGTCCATTGTTGTAGGTGGCTGTGGAGGTCCACTAATTGAGGCAAAGACTTGGGTCCATCAAGTTTAACCTTTCTTCGCCAGTTATACATTCTCTATAGCTAAATTCATAACTCAAAATGCCAATTGGTGAGCATTATCCTGGCCCTTTTTTAGTTGATTTACTTCTAGTGATAAAGAACCCTGTCCTATTTAGTTGTCAGAATTGCCTTTCCTCTATCCGTCCAACATGCCCCACCAAACCACAAGATGAAGCCAGTGACTAGTTTGGAGGAAGGTGAAGGGTGGCTTTCAAGGGGGATGTCAAAATGACCCTTGAGAGACGGGAATGATGTCGGCAGAGGGAAGATGTGGCACCAAAGAGTCAGTATATGATGGCCTCTTGGATGTTGGCAAGAGAGTCGATACGAACTTGGCGTGTACTACAAAAGAAGGGAGGGTAAAGGTGACATTTTGTTGAAGGAACCGTTTTTTGCCAGAAGACCAATTTTTCCACCATATTTTTTACCAGGGTGAGGAGTGTGGGTTAAGTGTTGACCATCATTACACCGTGCAGCAGAGGAGGCTGCACCAGACTGAGTTAGACATTTATTGGCCCCAGTAAGGATAGCTTGAGAAAAATGAAAAGGTCATCAGAATCCATCAGTTTATACTGATGCAGGGCAACAAGACTTATCTATAGTTTATACTGGCCCAACAAGGATCCCGGTAACCCTCTGTACACCCCACTTTGGAACAGAGACCTCACCCTAAGCCACAACTTGTTTCACAGCCCCTGGTGACTCTACTGAGCTAACCATTTGGGCTGTCAGCAGTCTGCTGTCAGCAGTCATATGGAGCACCGGCAAACTCGCCGCTTATGCTGCCCAACTCAATCAGCTGTAGAGCACTACTGGGCACTGTGCTAGCTTACCGTCTGCTTCTTAGCACATTCTTTAGGCCCCACTTGGCAAAACCGCTATACTGCTTTCATCTCCAAAAGCAACACTAGAAAATCAGATCACCAATATGCTGATGAGCTCAAGTCACCGAGTCAATTCATGCTTGGAGTAGATAAGCATTATTCAGTTATTTTAGAAAGATCTACAGCCAGCACAGTGCAATGTTCCAAAAAATGTCAGCATTTATTTAATCGACAAATTAAATCCACGCACACAGCAGGTCAGGTAAAGGCTATGCATTTCACAGATTACTTCTTTCTCCAAGCCTTTCTGCTCCAAGGTTCACTCAATCTTCTGAATGTGACCGTTCTCCTTAGCTATGCACAGGCCTCCCCATTATGACTCCCAACCACCGATCCTTCCTCTCATTAACATAGCTTGCTCCCACAGGTCATCAATGTCGGTCCCAATATGATGGGGCAGCAAATCCGTATCCTCACACTCTGGTTTTCCCCACATCTGCAGCTGCCAACAAGAAAACTGATTCCCCCTCTCAGCCTAATCATCATAAGATGCAATTGTACATTGGCATACTGACACACAATCATCTGGTGGATACCTTCAGGAATCTGGTGGCGTAGGGCAAGATAAGACTGAGACAAGGTATTATGACTATTTATACGCAAGGAACAAGTTCAGGTATTGGTGCAACAAACAATGAACAGATACAATTATTATGAGGGCAAAGTTCATTAAGTCTTTCAATGAACAGTTCACAAAACAAACACATCGACTTGACGAGGCAGCTGAGGCAACTTATATAAGGGCAAGAAGACACAAAAGGTAAACTGGAAAATCCAGAATCCTATTGATGTTTCCTGAACTCTTCCATCCTGACGTTTTTGACCACAGTGCAGAAGCTTATGTTTATTCCCCTTCCTCTGTACACATTAGATTGGCAGAGGATACTGCTGGCAGTTGGTGGCTGTTGCAAACAAATAGGCATCTTACAGGAACTTTCTAAAGAACTTTGCTTATTAGACCCAATCTGCAAGCAATTAATCAGTTGGGGGTCTCAGGATCCAACCTCCACCAATCAATGTGTAGCTCATGGGACAGGAGCGGGCACACAGATGGCAGAGTGCAGAATAAGAGGATAGCATGTCCTTCATAGCTAATGCTTTCTATTAAAATCTGTGCACAGTTAGGGGTGCGCGGCTCCTACATATCTCCTGACCTTGATACTAATTTAGAGGTCAATTCAGTTATCCATGGGGATCTGAGAAACTGACTCCCACCAATCTGCAGCCAGTTGAAGTTGCTGCCAAATATAATAACTAAACCCTAAAACTTAAGTAAACTTTAGTTTATTCTTTAATTTTGCGTAAAGGAGAAAACAACATATTTTTCCTAATGACCTCCCATCAACCTTCACCCAGCCCTACATGCGATCAGGACCCTGATAGGTTAATCTTATACCATAACATTTAACCCCAATATATGCAGATATTCACCTCTACCCTTCTGTAAATTTAGACTTTAAGTTTTCACAATCTAAATTCTGTCCATTTAAAGCAACATTCTATCAAAACTTCTGACAAGCTGAACATGCATCACAACCATACCATGCCCCTCCATGCTGGTACATATGTTCCCCATCCTTGTCACATTCTGGTATATATGGCCCTGATTCTAGCACCATCCTGGTATATTTGATTCCCTTCCTGGTGTATATAGCCCCAACCAGACATACCAAATGATGATCCCACTCGCCTTCCCTCTGCTCCCTTGTGTCCTCTGCTGATGCCAACAATTGACTTCAATGTGTAAGCAGGACATGAAATGATGTCACTGTCGTGTGTGCCCGCTTACACTGATGTCAGCTGCTGGAATATTCACTGCGGGAATATTCACTACCCCGCCCACCCCTGGTATTATGCATGTAAATATGCATAGTTCTCCTGTTGTCTGAATTGTTTCAATAAAATGACGCAGATGACACATGCGCAGACCCCAATCTCTGGTGCCATATTATTGAAGACCTTCTGTAGAATTCTCACGTCTCTCCTAAATGGAGCAGACTGTAGCACATGCATGGTCACATTTGTCGGTGTCGGCACCATTCTTGTAAAGACCTGAGAATTCTACAGAATGTCTTCAATAATATGGCACCGGAGATTGCGGCCTGCGCATGCGCCATAGTTGGTGCCATTTTATTGAAGACGGTCAGACCGCAGAATCACAATGCAAAATTCACTGCACCCCCCCCCCCCCCCCCCATCCATAATCCTGCTCACCTATTGGCGCCAGCTTCAGTACAGAGAGATATGTGGGAGCTTTCTGGCATGGAGTGCAGTGAATATGCATTAGATTAACAGTGGGCATACGTGTTCCTCCATTGCCGGCTCCTGTCTAATGCAACACTGCGCCACAGCACCCTAACAACTAGGTGTGTCCAGACTATGAGGTGCACCTCCCATTTTCCTCCAAAATGTGGGGTTAGCGCCTCTTGGAGTATGTGCATCTTGGGTGCAGTGTCTCCATACCTGAGGGAAGCTGCTGATCTCTGCAGTGGAAAGCAGCCACCATGTGCCCACGATGCGCATATGGGGCAGGGCGGCCTTTCCCTGCATTCACCCACTGAGATCGCATTCGACTCTGCAGCAACAAAATTGACATGCTGCAGAGAAGGGGTGACGCGAAAAGCCGCCCGGCATATCCGTTTACGCTGCAGAGTAAAAAAGCACAGTGGGCATGGGATTTCTGTATATCTCATCCACTGTGCTTGTACTGTACAACACAGGACTATGGACGCAATGCAAACACGCAGTGTCCATAACACTTCAGCGCTGATCATGTGCATGCAGCCTCATCGTTGGATCCAGTATATACAGCTGCATCTCAATGAATTATCATCAAAAATGTAATGTATTTCAGTAATTCAATACATAAAGTGAAACACATATCTAATATATAATTCCCCTAACGCACTTCCGTAAGTTTCGGCGCTGTTTCCGTTGTTGTGGGCGCGCGGCGCCCACGCGACCTGCGAAGCATTGCCCGTGCGGCGCCCACGCCGTAGCAGCGAGCCATTGCCCACGTACACCCCGCCAGAACGCCAGCTCAGGCGGTGGCTACAAGCGCCAGGCAATGAGAATACAGCGGGCCGGAGCTACAGACTTCATAGCTCCAACAGACGAGAGCCGAGCGCCGTGGCTGAAAACAGAACCAAGTGCCTGGCCATGCACAGCTCTAAAGTCCTCCATGTATCTCTATGGGAAGTGAGGCGCTATGCTCATTGGTCGGCGCCAGCACACAGCGACCAATGAGCTTCGCGCCTCACAGCGGTAAATTTGAAAACTCAAAGTCCTCTATGTATCTGAATGCGAAGTGAGGTGCTATGCTCATTGGTCGCTGTGTGCTGGCGCCGACCAATGAGCATAGCACCTCACTTCCCATTCAGATACATGGAGGACTTTGAGTTTCAAATTTACTCAAAGTCCTCCATGTATCTCAATGGCCATTGAGGCGCTTCTCTCATTGTACTCATGACAGTAGCAACATTAACCCCTTACATTCCGTTTTATCTGTAATTTCTATAACCGTGTGTAGTTGTACTGCCACTGCGAAGTTAACCCCTTATATACCATTTCTGCCTTAACTCCATACTTTGTAGTCTTACTACTGCCAGTAGGAACATTAACCCCTTATATTCCATTATTGTTATTTCTATTACACACTGTATAGTTGTAATGACACTGCGAAATTAACCCATTATATACCAGTTCAGCATTAACTGCATATTTGGTAGTGTTTATAACTACTGCCACTGGTACATTAACCCCTTGAACACCATTTTGGATATAATTTACAGCGCACTCCTTCAATAACATTTTTGATATCATTATAAGATCCTACTCTGTTATAGTCCTGTTAGTCGGACATTAACTTTCTACACCTCCACTATATTGCTACCCTCACAGTTCTGCCTACATCGGCTACTTAGTCATATATCTGGTGTTTAAGTCTATTATTTAAAACTCTTAAAAAAATTATATACAGATTCTAGACTCCCGATTCTTTAGAATCGGGCTCACAGCTAGTATTTATATAGAGTCATTACACACAGAGTGATCTATTTCATGTTTATTTCTGTTAATGTTGATGATTAATGAACCCAAAGATCGTTATCTCAGAAAATTAAAGTAGGGAGGTTGAAGGGTCTGAGAGGTAAAATAATCCCTAAATAGGTATCAGAGGCTTCACCTTGTGTGGTTGTGAGCCTCACAACCACTATAAAAGCAGATCACGGCTGCTGCAGTCCCGTGCGTGGGAGTAGGGAGGATGAAGGGTTAAACACCGCAATGCCGTATTCCACCAGACATCAAAGGGTGAATATAATATTGATTTATTAGTCAACGCGTTTCAGGTCATCAACGTTAACAGAAATAAACACTTGAAATAGATCCCTCCGTGTGTAATGACTCCATATAATGTTTCACTTAGTGTTTTTCTGTAATTCAATACATAAACATTTTGAAATTCTAATTCATTGAGATGCACCTGTACATGGCATAAACGTCTCTGAACAGAGTATCCCAAAATTAAGGTGTTTGTTTTTTTTTTTTTCCCTCCAAAAAACTGATCATTTTGGGAACATGTTGGCCAAGAGGAAAGTGAAGGAAAGATACTTTCTATAGCAGAATCATGATATGTAACACTTGTTTCTTAATGTGAGGATATGAAGGAACAAAGCGGTGTGACGTGACGCTTGCGTTCTGTGAAGCTCGCTCTTCTTGTGATTCTTTTCTACATTCAGTGCATTTGATCTATGGGAAATGACTTGTCTATCTTGGGAATTGGATCGTTCATTGATGATGTAAAGTTTCATTATCGGAGCACCGAAAAAAGCCCATGAAAGGCGGCAGGTGACTGCAAGTGTGTCAATGAGTCAGAGCCAATGTGGGAAAACCGCTCACCGTAGGAGTGTCACAATCACTATGACAACTCGCTATGAATAGTTGGTTAAATCCCACTGCTTATTACTGAATATAGTCTCCGCTGACACTATCTCATTACTGTGTGATAACAACGGATTGACAAATATCTGGCACATACTTCATTCTTATGCTTTATTTTTTTAATTTTTTTTTTGCAAATCTGTGACTATGATTGAACATGGCATTAAGACCCTGCACCCTATGGCTATGGCACGCGTGGTCACTTGTCATTGTGCACAGAGACAATGTTTGAGTGACTGCTTATTATCATGGTCCGGTGCACTTAGTTTTATAAAAAGCAAAGAGGTTATCTCCTGGACATATGTTATATCAGGCCATGTGGATTTCATATTATTATCCATAGAGGAAAATTTCTAAAAGTTTACAATCTGGGTTCATAGTTTAGACATGAATTCATTGATAGACTGGGCTTCTAATACAGGTTCTATCAATGAATACATGTCTATTCTATGATCCCAGATTGTAAAAGTTCACTCTATTTTACCTTCTGGGGGTTCCAGAAGTCTGACCCTTTTTGAAGCAATCACTTGATTATTGGGACCTCTTTTCTTTTACAGGGAACTGACTAAAAGGTTTTGGTTGTTTGTTTTTCACTACTGGATAACCCCTTCTGCATTGGTTAAAGGGAATCTATCAACAGGTTTCGGCCTCTTAGTCTGAGAGCAACATAATGTAGAGACTGAGACCCTGATTCCAGAGATTTGTCATTTACTGGGCTGCTTAGTTTAGTTTTGATACAATCAATGTTTTTAGGATCAAGAAATTATCACTAAAGGCCCAGTTACATGTAACGATATCGTTCACGTAACGTCACCGATTTTGTAACGTGGCAGCGACGTTGAAACAACATTGTTGCATGTGATATTTACCAAAAACCAACGATGAGGTCGTTCATCGTTGATCGTTGGTAAATGACCAGGACCATTTTTTTTATCGTTGGTTTCCCGCTGGGCAACCAGCATCGTCATGTGTGACAGCGGGAGACCAATGATCAACGATCTCCCAGCGTCGCACAGCACACGCTGGGAGGCTGGTAACCAGGGTAAACATCGGGTAACTAAGCGCAGCGCTGCGCTTAATTACCCGATGTAACCAGGGTAAATGAGTGTCCTCACTGGTCGCTGGTGAGTCATACATGTTTTGCAGGCAATTTACTGGTGGAATATATTAATAATCACTGGTGAGTCAGCCTGTGTGACAGCTCACCAGCGATCAGATAATGATATCGCAGCGACCCGATTGTTGATTGGTCGCTGGGACATTATGTGTAACGGGGCTTGTAGCAACGACTAACAATAAGTTCGTTTATCATGGAAGAATGGCCAGAACCATTTTTTTTGATCATTGGTCTCCCGCTGGGCAGTCAGCATCGGCATGTGTGACAGTGGGAGACCAACGATCAACGACCTCCCAGTGCCGCTAAGTATGCGCTGGGAGGTTGGTAAACAGAGTAAACAATGGGTAACTAAGCGCAGAGCTGCACTTTCTGCACCCCTAACATCCAATTACTTGCCCTCCCCTGTGATCCCACGGTGAGCCCCGGTGATGTCTTCATCCTGGGCATCGCCAGGACCTGCAGGTATGGTAATGACAGGACCTACCCATGTGACTTGGCCTGAGAGTCACATGTCAGGTCCTGTAAGTACTTGTACTACCCACAGGTCCTGCTGATGCCTAGGAGGAGCACATCGCTGGGGATCACCGGGGAGGGTAAGAATGTGTGTGTTGTCTGTGTCCTCCAAAAATGGAGCAAAAAAGCAACAAAAAGAGGATCTGCACCAAGAACAAATCAACAAAAACGGAGCGCACACGCTCCGTGTGCATGAGTCCTTGAGTTACTCATCTGCTTGTAGCTGGAACGATACAGATAAGTGTAAGGGAAGGAATTCCTTTGCGAGGTCTCCAGAATATATTTTTCTTTTGTAAAACTCCTTTTGATGAAACTGCAGTGTGAGCATAATACCATCCCTCTAAGATTAATGAAATGTAGAAGCCACTTAAAAGCTTGATGAGTTCATAGGAAAGTGCTGCATTTCCTCCCCCATTTTTGGAAGGATTAGGATATCATTGGCAGAAGGACTTAATGTTCTTTATGCGTTTGACTCTTAGATCTGGAAAATACTAGAAGCTCTTAATAAAAATGGACACAGGTGAGTTGTCAGCAACGTGTTCAATACGGAGCAAGAAAATAGGATCTCCCGCGGTATGAAGGCATACGATCAGGAATCCTAGGAGAGCCGCGCTTGGTTTTGATTAGATACATTTCTCTTATTTCCTTCTCCTTGGAAGCAGCAGCAGCAACAAATCAATTTACTATTAGAATAATTGATTTTCCAGGTTGTGACTCGGTTTGGGTGAAGAGTAATTTAGCCATTTTTACTGAATCCCTGTATTTTACTGAATTGTGAATTGCAAAATGGGCACCTTTCTGTGCACTCTATTAGGGAACTTAATGATAATAAATTACGGGGGTCTTGCATACCTTATCTGTCAAATACTAGAGTGTCTCACATTAGAGACGCTTGCCTGGCCATGAGTGACATATACACCCTATTGATTTTAATGGCCACCGTCTAAGGCTTCATGTCTAAAGGCCAGGTTACACATACCGATGTTCCAGCGACCCGATCTACAATCCGACTGGACCGGGATCGCTGGAACATCGGTATGTGATCGCGGGTGAAATGCCACACAGGCAGATCTCACCAGCGATCAACCAGCGATGCGCCGACACCCGACGGTTGCTGGGATTGGTCAGGGTGTCGGGCGCACACTGGGTGTCACTGGTCGTTGCCCCTGTCACACATGCCGATGCGTGTGTGCTAGCGGGAGATCAGCAACCGAAAAATGGTCCTGGCCATTCCGCAGCGATCAGCAAGCTGATTGCTGGTCGTTACGGCACGTCACACGCAGCGACATCCCTACAGAGGTCGTTGCAACGTCACAAAACCGGTGACGTTGCAGCAACATCGGTAGCGATGTCGCTGCGTGTAACCTGGCCTTTAGTGATGGCACCGATTCCCTCCTATTTATGGCTGCATGCATCCTGCCTTAGTGACTCCCCTGTTTTGCATCCTAATAACGGCCGTGCCTTTTGTCATTTAGCAGACAACCTGTAAGAACTTGTTTTTTGCGGGATAAGTTCTAATTTTTTGTAATGGCAGAAGAAAAACAGTAGGTGGGTCATCTGCACTGCTGATGGAGATCCACAAGAACCGTCCAGGATACAAATTAAACTTAACAGTTTCAAAAGTCTTCAGACATTTTCATTAGGATATAGCCAAGGCATGTGGTTATGTTGCACACAGAGCGGAGGGTACTCAGTACACCAGGCGGAGGGTCAGAGCCAGTAACGTGTCATCAGCGCTTGCGGCCATTCCTGGTGCCTGTTCCTCCGGTGACAGTCCCTGGGTGTGCGGAGGCTAAAGCTGCAGTTATGTTCCATCTTATAATGGTCAGTTCTAAACTGATTGCACTGCTGATCATCTTCTTACTTCAAAATGAACCATGATGTGTCTTTCATTTGCTGCACTGAGTTTCCTTGCTGACCACTGTGTTTACGGCTCTTAACAATGCTCATTTTGGTTCTTCAGCCAACTTCAACCGTACATCTTGAAATCCCAATCTGCTGTGACATATTTGCCTGGGTGATAACTTGCTGATGCAGTATAACTACCTTGTGTCTTGTTTTTGTTCAGTTTTTCCATGGTGTATAATCTGTAACATGACACGGCTTCACTTTTGTAGCAGAGTTTGGCTGTTTCTCATCCAGCTTTAAGTCCTCCACAAAGCTAGCTCTTTTTCAGTTGATGTTAGTGATTTAACCCACATATAAAAATGATGAACTTTTACCTGATCGATATAAATGGTTACTCACATACCGGACTATAATCCTACAAAATGTATCCAATTTACAAGGGCTCATTAACAGAATTTATCGTAATGGACAACAGTGTAATCTCAGATACTAATACCTTCCTACTATGTAGGAGTGAAAAAATCTTATCTTATTTATCAGGGCTCCTAAAAGAGAGGGGGTTATTGGGAGGGGTATAATTTGGCCTAGGCTGTTGTGCAACCCTGGGTGTAGTGTGGCCTATGACAATTTACCCCCTGGGGTATACTCAGGCCTGGAGGGATATATAATTGATCTAGGCTGCTTTACACCCCTGTATACAGTTTGACCTATGACAGTTCATCCTCTGTGGATACTGTGGCATCAGCCAAACTATGCCCAGGTTTAATCTGAACAGGGGTTAATTGGGCCTGTTACACCGGGTCTCTAAGCACTCCAGCGAATCAGTGGCCGTTATTGGGTACTTACTATGTCCGCTTGTCCAAAGTACGTCTGAAGATGCAAATTTTCTACAAGCAGCAGAATTGATAACCCAGCAAACAGCGCTATGTGTGTGTAATATATGCATAATTAATATACAGTTAGGGCCAGAAATATTTGGACAGTGACACAATTTTGGCGAGTTGGGCTCTGCATGCCACCACATTGGATTTGAAATGAAACCTCTACAACAGAATTCAAGTGCAGATTGTAACGTTTAATTTGAAGGGTTGAACAAAAATATCTGATAGAAAATGTAGGAATTGTACACATTTCTTTACAAACACTCCACATTTTAGGAGGTCAAAAGTAATTGGACAAATAAACATAACCCAAACAAATTATTTTTATTTTCAATATTTTGTTGCGAATCCTTTGGAGGCAATCACTGCCTTAAGTCTGGAACCCATGGACATCACCAAACGCTGGGTTTCCTCCTTCTTAATGCTTTGCCAGGCCTTTACAGCCGCAGCCTTCAGGTCTTGCTTGTTTGTGGGTCTTTCTGTCTTAAGTCTGGATTTGAGCAAGTGAAATGCATGCTCAATTGGGTTAAGATCTGGTGATTGACTTGGCCATTGCAGAATGTTCCACTTTTTTGCACTCATGAACTCCTGGGTAGCTTTGGCTGTATGCTTGGGGTCATTGTCCATCTGTACTATGAAGCGCCGTCCAATCAACTTTGCAGCATTTGGCTGAATCTGGGCTGAAAGTATATCCCGGTACACTTCAGAATTCATCCGGCTACTCTTGTCTGCTGTTATGTCATCAATAAACACAAGTGA
The DNA here is from genome assembly GCA_033576535.1 of Allobates femoralis. Classification (NCBI taxonomy): domain Eukaryota; kingdom Metazoa; phylum Chordata; class Amphibia; order Anura; family Aromobatidae; genus Allobates; species Allobates femoralis. The sequence goes on from JARQOC010000006.1 coordinate 36,174,801, forward strand.
CCCAGTGCCATTGAAAGCCATGCATGCCCATGCCATCACGTTGCCTCCACCATGTTTTACAGAGGATGTGGTGTGCCTTGGATCATGTGCCGTTCCCTTTCCTCTTCCCATCATTCTGGTACAGGTTGATCTTTGTCTCATCTGTCCATAGAATACTTTTCCAGAACTGAGCTGGCTTCTTGAGGTGTTTTTCAGCAAATTTAACTCTGGCCTGTCTATTTTTGGAATTGATGAATGGTTTGCATCTAGATGTGAACCCTTTGTATTTACTGTCATGGAGTCTTCTCTTTACTGTTGACTTAGAGACAGATACACCACCTTCACTGAGAGTGTTCTGGACTTCAGTTGATGTTGTGAACAGGTTCTTCTTCACCAAATAAAGTATGCGGCGATCATCCACCACTGTTGTCATCCGTGGACGCCCAGGCCTTTTAGAGTTCCCAAGCTCACCAGTCAATTCCTTTTTTCTCAGAATGTACCCAACTGTTGATTTTGCTACTCCAAGCATGTCTGCTATCTCTCTGATGGATTTTTTCTTTTTTTTCAGCCTCAGGATGTTCTGCTTCACCTCAATTGAGAGTTCCTTTGACCGCATGTTGTCTGGTCACAGCAACAGCTTCCAAATGCAAAACCACACACCTGGAATCTACCCCTGACCTTTTAACTACTTCATTGTTTACAGGTTAACGAGGGAGACGCCTTCAGAGTTAATTGCAGCCCTTAGAGTCCATTGTCCAATTACTTTTGGTCCCTTGAAAAAGAGGAGGCTATGCATTACACAGCTATGATTCCTAAACCCTTTCTCCAATTTGGATGTGGAAACTCTCATATTGCAGCTGGGAGTGTGCACTTTCAGCCCATATTATATATATAATTGTATTTCTGAACATGTTTTTGTAAACAGCTAAAATAACACAACTTGTGTCACTGTCCAAATATTTCTGGCCCTAACTGTATATATATGTGTGTGTGTGTGTGTGTGTGTGTGTGTGTGTGTGTGTGTTTTTATATTTAATCTGTATGAATGTGTGTGTATATTTGTGTGTATGTGTGTGATTTTTTTTTTTTTTTATATATATATAATATATATATTTGTGTGTGTATATAAAAAAAAGTGTGTTTGTGTATACATTATATTTATCTTGTATATGTGTATATATAAAATATATTTTGTGGGTATATGTATACGTGTGTATGTATGTGTATATATCTATATATAGAGAGAGATATATAATATTAGTGTGTGTATATGTATAAAAAGCAAAAAACAAGGCAGCACTCCAAAATAGCTGAAAATATAAGTGGATATTTAATGATCCTTAGCGACGTTTCAGTAGAGTGTGTGTATATGTATATATGTGTGTGTATATGTATATATGTTGTACAAGGGGGCATTTAATTTTAAAAGGGATTTTCAGATAGTTTACCCCTTTAACACTTCTAGTTTTGTAGCATTTGCTCTCCAGTACTGTATATGGTGTATATGATGTGTATATGGTGTATATAATTTATATGGTGTATATGATGTATATGGTGTATATAATTTATATGGTGTATATGATGTGTATATGGTGTATAATGTGTAAATGGTGTGTATATGATGTGTATATGGTGTATATAATGTATGTGGTGTATATAATTTATATGGTGTATATGATGTGTATATGGTGTATATAATGTATATGGTGTATATAATTTATATGGTGTATATGATGTGTATATAACTTATATGGTGTATATAATTTATATGGTGTGTATATGATGTGTATATGGTGTATATGATGTATATGGTGTATATGATGTGTATATGGTGTATAATGTGTAAATGGTGTATATGATGTGTATATGGTGTATATAATGTATATGGTGTATATAATTTATATGGTGTATATGATGTGTATATAACTTATATGGTGTATATAATTTATATGGTGTGTATATGATGTGTATATGGTGTATATAATGTATATGGTGTATATGATGTATATGGTGAATATAATGCATTTTTGCAGCATTTGCTCTCCAGTAGTGTATATGGGGTATATGATGTGTATATGGTGTGTGTATATGATGTGTATATAATGTATATAGTGTATATAATGTATATAGTGTATATAATGTATATAGTGTATATGATGTATATGGTGTATATGATGTATATGGTGAATATAATGTATTTTTGCAGCATTTGCTCTCCAGTAGTGTATATGGTGTGTGTATATGATGTGTATATAATGTATATATAATGTATATAGTGTATATAATGTATATAGTGTATATAGTGTATATAATGTATATGGTGTATATGATGTATATGGTGAATATAATGTATTTTTGCAGCATTTGCTCTCCAGTAGTGTATATGGGGTATATGATGTGTATATGGGGTATATGATGTATATGGGTTATATGATGTGTGTATATATGGTGTATATGGTATATGGTGTATATAATGCATTTTAGCAGTGTACTGCCCATTATCCCGCCTTCCATACAGTGCCCAGCACATTGCAGTGCCCCCTGCCTGGTGACCTTCCTGTCAGCCTCGGTCAGTGTCCTGGCCATGTCTTCCTCCCCTGCCTGTAGGTAGAGGTGACGTCTTCCCTAGGTGTCAGGAGGATCCAGGAGCCGCCATGCTCCTCCCACCCTTCCTCCAAGCTCAGCACAAGACGGTGCAGGGAAGGAGCCGGAGCTGCAGCCTGTCAGCACCAGGGACAGCTCCATACAGGCAGCACCAGGGAGGGACAGCACCAGGGACAGCACCAAGGACAGCAGGGGGCCCCAGTGCAACAACCCCTCCCTGCACAAAGCCCAGCAGAGGTGAGAGCAGCCAGGCAAGAGGAGACAGCAGATCTGCAAGGACAAAGCATCATCATCATCATCACCACAGCCACTGACACAAAGTACCAGAAGAGAGGAGGAGGATCTGCCCCATCCTGTGCTGGGACCTGCAACCTCCTGTCTGCCTCATCCCTGCACCAAACATGGCCGAGGTACAGTAAGTCCCCCCCAGTCCTGCACTATCCTCACACACTGCTGATCACAGGGGCTGGGGGGCTTTACAGGATGCCACTGACCAGCAATGGATGATTGTTACAGGACTGCGAAGGGAATCATTTGGGGTTTGTTAATCAGTATGATAATGCATAGAAATGGCTGTAATATAGCAGTTCATTAGTGTATGCATATGGCCACCATGAGCCATTATGGCTGTAAAGCCCTGTACAATTAATAGCGCTATATAACTGAATGCATATTATTATTATTATTATTATTATTATTATTATTATTATTATTGTCATATTTTACTAACATTTAAAGGGATTGTCCAGTGATAACTTGTTGTTCTGCTGGGACCTGCCAGAATGGAGTGACCCTGCGCATGTGCGGCCGCCGATCCATTCATTCCCTATGGGGGCTGGTGAGTGATGACTTTTTCCATCAGTCCCATAGAAAATGAATAAAGTGGCTGTCGGGCGTCCAACCGAACACTTTATTTTAGTCACAAGGGAAAGGGTTTCCCATTTTGGTAATTGGTGCACATGTTTTGATCATTTATTTTCACTGGACACCCCCTTTAATTATGACATGGCCTTACTACATCTAATCACTCAATGAGTCCTAGAGGAGGTGTAATGCTACAATGAAACCGTAAATCGCAACATTCCAACTGCTGATACTTTTCAGTGTATAATGTGTGGGTGAGTATATAATATATATATTACCGCACATTTTATATAGATCTTTATAACACATCGTGGGTGTGTATATAGTGTATAAAACATGTTTGTAATGTGTGTGTATATAATATACACACACATACATACACACCCACACCCACGATGTGTTATAAAGATCTATATAAAATGTGCGGTAATATATATATTATATACTCACCCACACACATTACATACATACACACCCACACACTATACACTGAAAAGTATCAGTGTATATATACACACATATATACACACATATACACAGTCATGGCGAAAAGTGATGTCACCTTTGAAATTGTTCCAGAAAATGAAGTATTTCTTCCAAAAAGTAATTTCAATTTTCCCATGTTTATTAACTTTCTGTGTATTGGAACAATACAAAAAAAAACTGTGCAGAAAGGTACATTGGTCATAACTTAGCACAAACCCCCTAACATGGACCAGACAAAATTGTTGGCACCTTCTCAAAATTATGAGTAAACAACTTTGTTTCCAGCATGTGACACTCATTCACATTCAGCTGTGGCAAGTAACAAGTGTGGGCAATATGAAAATCACTCCTGAAACCAGATAAAAAGGGGAGAAGTTGACTCAAACTTTGCATTGTTTGTTTATGCTGTATTAAGCTTGGAAGACAGAAAGAGAAGAGAACTGTCTGAGGATGCAATAACCAAAATTGTTCAAAAATACATATATATTAATCTATTCCAATGGATGAGACAAAAGGAGTGGTAAACTTTTATCATAGTCTCAAAACATGGACCATTGATCTGCTCTCTTGTGCAAAGCCATGATCTGTATGTCAACAGTATATAGGATGAGGTGATGTTTTATTAAGCTTGTCTACCATACATCAGCATTGTTTCTCCATCAGAGGGGCCATTGTAGTAACATGAGGGGTCCACAGCTGTGATGCTGCAAAGACAAAGAACTATCCCGCTCCTCTCACATATGGGGGGTTGACCATGTACAGGGCCTTATAAACACTTTCCCATTGATTATGGTTATCAAGTCCTGTCCATTGTCCAGGTCTCCAACTTTAATGGCTGGTTTGACACTTTAGTATTTAAGACCAAGGTAATAATTGAGGGCATGTTCTCTTATGTCAAATATTTTCTGATAACTCAGCATCACTGCTGTTCACATTATCCAGTGCACAATTCCAACTACAGTATTTTAGTCAATCATTCCCTCACTCAGTCTATAAAGAGCCTGTGAGTCCTAGTTTCCCTCCTATTCATAGAGAACCTGTGAGTCCTAGTTTCCGCTCTATTCATAGAGGGCCTGTGAGTCCTACTTTCCCCCTATTTATAGAGGGCCTGTGAGTCCTAGTTTCCTCTCTATTTATAGAGCCTGCGAGTCCTAGTTTCCCCTATTTATAGAGGGCCTGTGAGTCCTAGCTTCCCCTTATTTCTAGAGGGCCTGCGAGTCCTAGTTTCCTCTCTATTCATAGAGGGCCTGCGAGTCCTAGTTTCCTCTCTATTCATAGAGGGCCTGTGAGTCCTAGTTTCCTCTCTATTCATAGAGGGCCTGTGAGTCCTAGTTTCCTGTCTATTCATAGAGCCTGTGAGACCTAGTTTCCCCCTATTTATAAAGAGCCTGTGAGTCCTAGTTTCCCCCTATTTATAAAGAGCCTGTGAGTCCTAGTTTCCCCCTATTCCTAGAAAGCCTGTGAGTCCTAGTTTCCCCCTATTTATTGAGAGCATGTGAGTCCTATTTTCACCCTATTTATAGAGAGCCTGTGAGTCCTAGTTTCCTCTCTATTCATAGAGGGCCTGTGAGTCCTAGTTTCCCCCTATTCCTAGAAAGCCTGTGAGTCCTAGTTTCCCCCTATTTATTGAGAGCCTGTGAGTCCTATTTTCACCCTATTTATAGAGAGCCTGTGAGTCCTAGTTTCCCCCTATTTATAGAGGGCCTGTGAGTCCTAGCTTCCCCTTATTTCTAGAGGGCCTGTGAGTCCTAGTTTCCTCTCTATTTATAGAGCCTGTGAGTCCTAGTTTCCCCCTATTTATTGAGAGCATGTGAGTCCTATTTTCACCCTATTTATAGAGAGCCTGTGAGTCCTAGTTTCCTCTCTATTCATAGAGGGCCTGTGAGTCCTAGTTTCCCCCTATTCCTAGAAAGCCTGTGAGTCCTAGTTTCCCCCTATTTATTGAGAGCCTGTGAGTCCTATTTTCACCCTATTTATAGAGAGCCTGTGAGTCCTAGTTTCCCCCTATTTATAGAGGGCCTGTGAGTCCTAGTTTCCCCCTATTTATAGAGGGCCTGTGAGTCCTAGCTTCCCCTTATTTCTAGAGGGCCTGTGAGTCCTAGTTTCCTCTCTATTTATAGAGCCTGCGAGTCCTAGTTTCCCCCCTATTTATAGAGCATGTGAGTCCTACTTTCCCCCTATTTATAAAGCATGTGAGTCCTAGTTTCCCCCCTATTTATAGAGCATGTGAGTCCTACTTTCCCCCTATTTATAAAGCATGTGAGTCCTAGTTTCCCCCTATTTATAGAGGGCCTGTGAGTCCTAGTTTCCCCCTATTTATAGAGGGCCTGTGAGTCCTAGTTTCCTCTCTATTTATAGAGCCTGCGAGTCCTAGTTTTCTCTCTATTCATAGAGGGCCTGTGAGTCCTAGTTTCCTCTCTATAGAGGGCCTGTGAGTCCTAGTTTCCTCTCTATAGAGGGCCTGTGAGTCCTAGTTTCCTCTCTATAGAGGGCCTGTGAGTCCTAGTTTCCTCTCTATAGAGGGCCTGTGAGTCCTAGCTTCCCCCTATTTATAGAGGGCTTGTGAGTCCTATTTTTCCCCTATTTAAAGAGACCCTTTGAGTCCGGCTTCCTCTGCCCACCTACTGTGATTGGCAGTTAAATTTGTATGAAAGCTCATGCAGGATCGGTCCATCCCTAGGGGAGGAGGAGAGCGCGGTTTACTGACTATCTTTATGAATGGACGAGTGAAGACGGACTCGTAGGCTTCTTTTACAAGATGGCCTGTGTCTCTTCATTGATCGTATTCTCCATCCGAAAGAAAATCTATCATTTTATCTTTAAAGCCCCTCTAGAGTGTTATTTGTGCTTGAAATGTAAATCCCCTGCCTCCAGTGTTATACTCCGCTTCGAGCATCTTGATGCCTTCCCAACATCACTCCGGTCGGTCTGCGGCAAAAAGTCACCTGCGGCAGCTCTAGTGGAGATCACAACTTAATGTATATCTATGAGGGCCTCATTCTGGCACCCATAGATCTGCAGTGAGCGCTTAAAACATAATTTCTGACTTCTGGCACAAGATGGCGCCCATGGGTCTAGGATAGCGCCTAAGAAAGGATGAAAACGCTGGAGGGTGACTATAAGGCAGGGGGCAGAGGACTTTGATTTAACACATGAGGACACAGCTGTTTTCTTATAACCTGTGAGCACACAGTGATCCCTATCGTATGTGCACAGCGCTGTATAAGTGGACAAAGTCAACAAGTCCAACAGTGTGCTCACCCAAGACCCAAGATGTCTCCTGGGGACTGATCTTTCTTTGTGCTGCCTACCTCTTCTCTGCCTTTAATACCACCGGAGATTTAGTGTTCTGCTTCAAACTCAATTTATTCTGGCAAAAGTGCAGAAATGATTTCAGTGATCTTAACAAGTCTCATAGCCGTTCATTGTTTTACCTTCCCACTCGTTGGCTTCACATCAGTTCTTATACTTTATCTGTTATTGCCTTGTATTTCTTGCAGTTTCCATAGTTATACACTTTATTCACTTTTTTTTGCAATTATTTTTCACTAATTTGTAGAAATTTACCTAAAGGTGCTTTCACACAGCGTTTTTTTTGTGATCCGTGGCTGTCCGTTGTAAAACTGACAGCCACGGATCAGATTTTGCCCCCATGTTAGTCTATGGGCACGGATCACATCGGATTTGGCCTTATTGGCATCCGATTTTGGTCGGATCCGATCCTGGCCGTTTTTTTGCTGTGCCCAAAATCGCAGCCTGCTGTGATTTTTGGCACAGCGGGTCAGATCGGACCGAATTGGATCAGACATGATCCGCGCCAAATAACATGGGGCCTATGGAGCGAGGATCCGAGGAAACAGCTGAGCGTTCCTCGGACCCGATGTTAGTGTACTGAGCATGCTCAGTACACTAACACCGCTCTGTGCCATGTAATATCACTTCTGCAATGTATATTCATACATTGCAGAAGTGACATCTCCTGAAAATAAAGGGTTAAAAATAAAAAAAACTTCATTCTCACCTCTCCACGATCCAGCGATGCCTCCTGCGCTCTGTGCTTCTAGGACCTGGCCTGACGTCACAGTTGAGTCACATGGCCGGTTACCGCGGTAACCGGTCATGTGACTGTGACATCACGCCAGGTCCTGTTGATCAGAAGAAGAGAAGCTGGAAGAGCCGCGGGTGTCGCGGAGAGGTGAGAATGAAGTTTTTTTATTTTTTAAGGTCTGCAAACAGGGGAGCAAAGAGGGGGGAGACACAGGGGAGACACAGGGGGACAAAGACGGGAGACACAGGGGAGACACGGGGACAAAGAGGGGAGACACAGGGGGACAAAGAGGGGAGACAGAGGGGGACAAGGAGGGGAGACAGAGGGGGACAAGGAGGGGAGACAGAGGGGGACAAGGAGGGGAGACACAGGGGGACAAAGAGGGGAGACACAGGGGAGACAGAGGGGGACAAAGAGGGGAGACAGAGGGGGACAAGGAGGGGAGACAGAGGGGGACAAGGAGGGGAGACACAGGGGGACGAGATGACAGGAGGAGCAGGGACAGGATCCAGCTGATGCTGCAAAATATCGGGATCGGATGCCTATTTTGCATCCGATTGCAGTCATCAGTTTGGATCCGATGCTGTCCGAGGGGAGCAGCAAAAAGTCTGATCCCCTCGGACAGCATAAAAACGCTGTGTGAAAGCAGCCTAATTTACCATTGAAGCACTTGCACCATTTTTTGCATTTATAGTGTTGCTTTTAAATCCAAGTCCCCTGCCCCGTCTGATACACTCCTCCTGCCGTCTTTATCCTTTTTTCAGCGTTGCTCCAAAAAGTGACCTGCCGGTAGCTCCAGTATTTTATGGAGCACCGCGGAGGTCACAGCTCAATACAAGTCTTTGAGAGCCTTATTCTGGACTTGTTCTGGCGCTCATAGAGATGCACTGAGCTCTTGTGACGTAACGTCTGACTTCCAACCGGAGTGGCATTGTTAAGACGTGAAGCTTAGGAGGATGAGTATAACACTGGGAGTAGGGGACTTGCATTTAAAGCGCGACTACAGCAGTTTACCCCTTGCCCCCCAGGAAAAAAAAAACTGTAGTGTTGCTTTAAATGAGGTCCCACCATAGTAAGTGATGGTCTATCTTCGGGGTGCAATAACGTGAACTCCATCAACCCTTGGCCTGCTGACACTTATCAGTATCAGAAGTGTTGGGAGTCTGACGCCCATCACTCCGACTGGTCAGCTGTTTGCTCCGTTGGAAGCCGGGTGTAGACAGTGTACGGAGCGTGAACAACGCAGCTCTGAACACTCAGGCACTGGGGCTCAGCTCCTATTGAAATGAATGGCTGCTGATCTGCAGTACCCAAGAATGGCCACTAGACAGAGTATGGAGCTGTGCTGTCCTGCCTTATTTACTACAAACAGATGATCAGTAGGGGTTCCTAGGTATCGGAGCCCCCCCCATCCTAATGCAATAGAGGCTGCGGCTGGGTATTGCCCATCCCCTCCCTATTGATTTGGTGGTGGATATGCAGCTTTCAGCTATGATCACTGTACAATTGATGGAGTTGTGCTGTGCAACTTAGTAGTTACAGCTGGTGGCGGTCAAGGGACGGCGGGGTGCAGCGTGTTCCACCCCCCCCCAGGTGAGACATTGATGACCTAATTCTAAGGATTGGCCATCAATATTGAAGTCCCAGACAGCCCCTTTAAGTTTGGATGTTATCCCCTATAATTTGGATAGGAGATTACTTTTGGACCCCCACCAATCCCAAGAACAAGGTCACCGTGTGAATGGTGCGGTGGTAGACCATGCCCTCATCCCCTCCATCCATTCTTAATGAGACATCCAGAGGTGCTGTGCTCAGCCGCTAATCCTCACTCCCATAGGCTGGTTTCACACTATCGGTTTTCTGTATCCGTGTGAATCCGGCTTGAACTGCATGCACCCGCATCAGATGTCTGCCCCATTGACTTTCAATGAGGCCACAGGAACTTGCGGGTGCATCCAGTCCTGATCGGTTCCCCCCGGGTGATCACGGTTTTTGCACTGAGACCAAAAATGTATTTTGTAACGATTGTTTCAAAACAGAGAACACCCAGATCCGGAACAATGCAGAGTAAATTATAATGGTGCTCTATGGAACCCAGATCCGGGACAGTGCAGAGTAAATTATAATGGTGCTCTATGGAACCCAGATCCGGGACAGTGCAGAGTAAATTATAATGGTGCTCTATGGAACCCAGATCCGGGACAGTGCAGAGTAAATTATAATGGTGCTCTATGGAACCCAGATCCGGGACAATGCAGAGTAAATTATAATGGTGCTCTATGGAACCCGGATCCGGGACAATGCAGAGTAAATTATAATGGTGCTCTATGGAACCCGGATCCGGGACAATGCAGAGTAAATTATAATGGTGCTCTATGGAACCCGGATCCGGGACAATGCAGAGTAAATTATAATGGTGCTCTATGGAACCCAGATCCGGGAAAATGCAGAGTAAATTATAATGGTGCTCTATGGAACCCGGATCCGGGACAATGCAGAGTAAATTATAATGGTGCTCTATGGAACCCAGATCCGGGACAATGCAGAGTAAATTATAATGGTGCTCTATGGAACCCGGATCCGGGACAATGCAGAGTAAATTATAATGGTGCTCTATGGAACCCGGATCCGGGACAATGCAGAGTAAATTATAATGGTGCTCTATGGAACCCGGATCCGGGACAATGCAAAGTAAATTATAATGGTGCTCTATGGAACCCGGATCCGGGACAATGCAGAGTAAATTATAATGGTGCTCTATGGAATCCAGATCCGGTGGAATCCAGATCTGGGTTTAACTGAGCATGCCCAGAACCCAGTTTTACATGATACACCCACTAGGGGGTGTGTTATTTTCCATTTTTCCACCGGATCCAGCTTAAAAAAAAAGGTTCACATCCAGATGCAATGAGATGCTCCTGCACCAGATCAGTGGCAATTCCGGTGCGGGTGCATCCAGTTGCATCATGATAAACAATTGTGGGGAAATTCGGGGGGATGCAGGTTTTAGGCTGAGGTCACACATAGAAATATAGAAATCTGTTTTTGGAAGTGATTGCCATGACCAATCCGTTTTGTGTTTTTTTTTTTTGGGTGCTTTTTGAGCCTCCTGCACCCCTGATCGTTTTTGGACTTAGTCATTTTTTTACCAAAATTCTAAAAAAAAAAAACAGATCTGTTTTTCCATAGGGCCCATGTTAAAAATTTTTTTTTGGGAAAAACTGACCCCAAAAACGCACATGGCAATGTTTTAAGATGCAGATAAAAACGGACAGGGTGTTTATTACATCTAATCCTTTTTTCTATCCGTTTTTGGACTTAGAAAAAAAAAATGCCAAAAATGAAGCCAATAACGGACCAGGGGCTTGTGTGACCCCAGCCTTACTCGTATTCCCCCGGAAGTGTGAACCAGCCATAAAAATGAATTGAAGCAACCGTGCACACGATTGACCACCGCTGGATTCACACGGGGCTCCCGCCTTGTTCCTGGGATTGGTGGGGGTCCCAGCAGTTTGACCCGCATCTATCGGGAAGGATCCTCTAATCCCATGGATCCTCTGTAAGAGCAGTGATCTAGCGACATGCCAACCCTTCCAGCATGGTAGATATAGAGCATGCTATTCATGTTGTGACTGCGACTTAGCAAATATATATATATATTGTTATTTAAAATAAGCAGTAATGACTGCTTTGTGACAGGCTGTCTCCTTCACTGACAAGACTGGAAAGTGTAAATGGAGGAATTAGCATTGTACAGTCCCCGGGTGTTCATTCTGTCATCAGAGTCCTCCGTGTGGGAGTCTCTCCTCCGCTGTTCTGGGACCAATTCAAGGAGGCACAGAACATGAATACCGACGTATTAGAGATACAAAAGACCTTGTACCTATGACGGGGACAAATCTTTGCTACTTTTTTTATACCTAGGAGTTATAACTCTTTTAAAAGTTTAAAGAAAGAAATGCATGCATCTTCATAGTGTTAAAGAAGGAACAAGTCCATCGTGAGGATTTATCCATTTATTTCACTTGTATAATGTCATCATATTCCTCAGTGGTTAACATTATCATCTCAGTCCCCATCGGGGCTCACCATCTACAATCCCTATCAGTATGACTTTAGAGTGTGGGAGAAAACTAGAGAACCCAGAGGAAACCCACGCAAACAAGACAACATGTCTTTATCCAGAGGTGGGCAGGACCCCATGAGGCAGACATTAATTGCCAAATATTAGGGGAAAATTCCTTCTCCGTTCCGGATAGGACATCAATCCAGGTAACTATTCTGATTGCCTTCTCTCCAAAAACTAGTACCCTAAACCTGTAATACAACATCTATCAAGGAAGGCATCCAACCCCAAATTGAACTTGTTTAGGGAATCAAACATTGCAACATGTCATGGCAGAGAGTTCCATAGACTCACCGCTCGTACAGTAATCCATAGTCTCACCTCTCGTACAGTAAATAATCCATAGACTCACCGCTCATACAGTAATCCATAGTCTCACCGCTCGTACAGTAATCCATAGTCTCACCGCTTGTACAGTAAATAATCCATACTCACCGCTTGTACAGTAAATAATCCATACTCACCGCTCGTACAGTAAATAATCCATAGACTCACCGCCCGTACGGTAAATAATCCATAGACTCACCGCCCGTACGGTAAATAATCCATAGACTCACCGCCCGTACGGTAAATAATCCATAGACTCACCACCAGGGTGGATTTGATTTAAATCTAACTGATTTAAATCACGATTTAAATCACTAGTCAGTAAGGCTTGATTTAAATCAGTGATTTAAATCAAAGCTTCTACCTAAACTAGTTCTTGCTACTTTAACATGCAAGTAGATGAAGATTTTTAGAATCACTTTTTATATTACTTTTTTCTCCCCAGTTTAATGGGTTAATCATTCATATTTGGACACCACTGTTCTGTTGTACTTAGGAAGGAGAAAAATAATCCTGACCTTAATAACAATTTAAATAGATTTATTCAACTGAAACAATAACAACATTACAGCATAAGTTATTTGCTTAAACAAACATCCATGTTTGTTAACTAATTTGGCTAAACAAAATATATATATATTTTAAGAAACTTAGACTGTCAGCCCAGCCGACACATGAAAAACTTGAACAGTCTCTAAATCCAAGTGCTTAAGTGACTTCCACCAGTTTACTGGTGTGACCTTCCTTAAAATATCTTCAGCAAACATATATTTCTTGAATGGTTCCCCTTAGCTCTGAAGTTTATTATAGTTGGCATTAAAGATGGATGATTGCTGGATACCCATGTCATAGCTAACTCCTCTTCCTCAGCACTTAGGTTTTGACCCTGATATTGGATATTGACAATATTTGCCAAAAAATGAGCTGGAGTCAGTGCTTGTCCCATTCGTTTGTTTACTGCTTGTAATTTAATTCTGTCCATGTGTAGTTCTGTTTTTAAGTGTTCACTCAGTTCCTTCCAAATTTCAACAGCATCCGCAATAAAACAGCTATTTTTCTGTATTTTGTTTAAAGCTTGAGAGATGGGTTTCAGGAAGCTCAGCATATGTTCAATATTTCTCTTAAGCCCAATGTTGAGGATTTTGGCCGTGACAGTGCCATCTATTTTATCTTGATTTTCTTCACAAAGTGTCATCAGAATAGGCCAGTTTTTGATATACTGCTCAAAACAGTCCACCAGAGAGTTCCATCTAACATCTTGTGGGAGCGTTAGCTTGGTTCCACCCATCCTTTTCAGAGCTGCTGCAGCAAAATGATTATTACGGAAGTATTTAGCAATTTCAACAACATTAGCCTTTTATTTCTGGAACACTTAAGTCTTTGGCTAAGAGGTGCAGCAAATGAGCACTGCAACCATATGTTATTAGCAGCTGTGTATTCCCTACCTGCTCTTCTAAATCTCTTCTCATCTTGGATACGTTTGCAGCATTGTCAGTGACCAAACTGCATACTAGACATTTGAATTTTTGTTCACATGTCGTTATAGCTTTTACTGCCACTTCTTGTAAGTATTCTGCTGTGTGTGCATTTCCTGACGTATCAGTTGTTTGTGCAAGGAAGACTTTACCTTCTTCTGTTGTTATACAAGCACATACAATAGGATCATTGTGGACATTACTCCACCCATCAATACTTAGGTTAACAATTTTACCCTCCAGAGCTGTTGCACATTGCTCCATTTCTCTGTCATACACTTGATCCAGCAGTTTCCCTGCAACATCAGCTCTGCTGGGTGGACTGTATCCTGGTCTCAGTGACTGAACCATATTAATGAAATGTGGGTTCTCAGTCAGACAGAAAGAAGAGTTCGTTGCATAAATAAACTGGGCAATTTTTTCATCAATCAACTCTTTTTCTAATCTGCTAGTTCTTATCACAAACCTATCTATGGTGGTTCCAGGAGGTAAAGGTTTTTTCTTCCTTTTGGGTGATGGTGATATGTGGCTGTGGGTGTCTGATGATGAAGCTGCTGCTAATGAAGCACTATCCTGGATGGATAACTCTGAAACTGTAGAACAGGATGATGGTGATCTTGGAGGTGGATAGTTTCCAGAATCCATGAATTCCCCTAAACAAAAAAAGTCAATGCTGTTATTTTATTGTTTATTATACAATTTCTGCTTATTGTACACAACACATCACTGCCCCTGCCCCAAAAGGAATATTTTTTTTCTTCATAACTGTACCAAATGACAGTAATATGCAGTAATAATAAGAAATATAATTTTTCTCACATGACAGTTCAGTCTTTAGAATTAGGATTCAATAAAAATGTTTACCAACCTGAAGATCCTGCCTGTTCAGAAGTGTTTCTTTGGTCATCTTCATCACCGCACTTCTCATGATGTTGCCTCATTCGCACCACCAGGCCTTGCATCTCTTTGTTGCATCGTTTACATTTTGCACGCATGCCTGCCTTACCGATGGGCAAAGGAGCTTCATTAAAATATTCCCAAACTGGGTCTCTTTTACGGCCTGCTGCCATTATAAGGAAAGAATGCAATAAACCTCAGATCGTACACACAAACAGATCCAGACTTGTCTGTCTGTGGCTATACTGCAGTATTGTGCTCAAAGTTTCACTTTCATTTTCTTGTCTGCTTGCCCTTCCTCCTCCTTACACTTAGATTCACATTCTTCTTGTGTTGTGCAGATCTATTCCACTCCAAACAATCAGAAACATATTGTCTAACTTCTTGGACTTGGTACTAAAGGGGTTGATTCTGTATTCATAGGTTTGTAGAACAATAGGATTAAGGTCTTTTTCTCAACTCTGTTCATGTTGTAACATTTTTGCCGTGAAGAAGAGGTTTGGACCTCTGCGGAGTCAAATTCAGTTTTGAGAACTGCGTAAGTAAAGTGAGCGTCTGTGATAATATAGGAGAGAAACTGCCCACTAATCCTACAGAAACCTCTGGAAGAGCATGGCATTGTGAATGTTGCACATATACAGCCTTTATTCTGAGTTAAACAACTTAGCTTTATCTCATGATGGAAGAACCTTTGGATGGTAAAATATTTTCCTCAAAAAGCAGTTTAGTGAAAAAAATCCGATTTAACTCAAAAAAATCCAATATTTTTTTTTTTTTTTTTTTTAAACATTGATTTTAATCCACCCTGCTCACCACTCATACGGCAAATAATCCATAACTCACC